>JARHVA010001860.1:1967500-2050000 GCA_037957365.1 Torreya grandis
ATTGAACAAGACACCTTGGATTGGTGTTATAATGTGTATTTAAAATTAAATATTAATATGTTAAAATCCCACCAATGAATTATTTTATTACAAGGAAACATATAACATCCTTCATCACATTAATAGCACCCACATTGGCAGAGTATATCGAGTGATCCACCTGATGCTGATAATGGTTTATAGTTGCATAGTGGTCATAAGAAGACAAATAAAATGGGACTATCAAATAACTAAGGTTAATAATTTTAGTCTTACATATAGAATAGTCTAAAAGCCACATGTGTAAACTTGAATATCAATGTAATTACTGAGGATTCTTATCTAATATATGTTCCCCACTAGGTGAAAGTATATCCCTCTTAGGGATAGGGGAAAAGGCTTAACTCAGGGCATATGACCCTGTCATGCAACTCTAATTAGTGGTAATGAATATGAGTTCCTCTACATGGGTGGAGGTATAAACCATTAAGGGGTGTTGGAATCTTGTTACCATGTGTAATAACCATGCAATGAGGTCCATACCAGATTGTCAAGGGAAAAAAATAATTAACATTTAGATTTATTTGGTCTAGATTAAATATATGCATGAATGTGTGGTCCCGCATATGTATTTTTGGTAATGACATCATGAAAAAAGGTAGCCTACAGAAAGGGATGAAAGAGTTGGCCATACAAACATTGAGAAATCCAACCAATAATAGAAACATCAGAGAAAAAATCCTTTATCATGCTAAATAATAGATGATGTACTTCATAAAATAATTGCTCCTTAAATTTATGACATGTGAAACCATTAGTATTGTCATCTAAAAATTAAAATTTTAAATTCACACAAATAAATTAAGGATAAATAAGCAACATAGGGCATGTGAAGAGTGAAAACACTTTCAAAAACATCTTTTGATAACTTACCATACCCTTTGTTCCAATATGCTATGCCTAAATTTCCTATGCCCTATTTGGTGAGATTAAGATAGTCTCTGATGATTGGTATGAGTGATGGAATAATGAATGTCGAGAGAAAACAAGTGTAGAGGTGAGCAGGTGGGAATCAGGATGATTAGTAGCGCATTAACAAAATAAATTTTAGTCAGCCATATCAAAAGATAAAACCATGACAAGGCTTCTATGGAACCATGGCCTAAACATCTTTTGATAACTTACCATGTACCCTTTGTTCCAATATGCTATGCCTACATTCCTATGCCCTATTTGATGAGATTGAGATAGTATTTGATGATTGGTATGAGTGATGGACTAATGAATGTGGAGAGAAATCAAGTGTAGAAGAAAGAAGGTAGAAATTAGGATGATTAGTAGTGCATTGATAGAATAAATTTTAGTCAGTCATATTGAAAGATAAAGTCATGATAGGCCTTCCATGGAACCACAACCTAAACTAGATTTAGGAGTCCAAATAATATTAAAACCACCAATAGATTAATTTTTAGGTTAAACAAGCATTTATGCTAGCCTAAAAACTATATAAATACAAATCCAAACAAGCAAAACAACATGAAACACAAATCTGAACAAATAAAACCTTTTTTTTAGGATGACACTTTAATTGAACATAAATGTTTTAACTACTTTCTTAAATAAGGAAGCATGCTAACTACATAGAGTTAGGTATTTTTCATTGGCTATTTACTCATCCAAAAAAATAGAGGTTTAAATCATGTCCTTCTCTTAGATGGTTACTCATACTTACATGATCATCCCAAAGCTCCTGGTGGCCATAGATAACATGGGCTCCAAAAATTATTTTAGGGTTAATGTTTATACTTATTATGGGTATGGTAGCCAAGTGCACCATGCACACTATAAATTCCTAGCTTGGTAGGTTAAAGATCAATATGAAATGGAGAACTCCAAGTGTCTTCCTTCTATTGAAAGTTTTCAAGGCACAATGATTGCTTTTGCCTTTCAAGAAATGAATTTGTTGAAATTTCAAACACATCTTGTCTTGACTACTACATGTGAAACAAGTAGAATAGCCTCCCATCCCCTATAAAACTTCTTGATTTCCAAAAATATGGTAGTTTTGACACCCTTAAATTCACGCAATTGCCTTGATTTATGTGAAGCCAGAAATAACATGCAAAATTTTTAGCCAATCAAGTCATAATAAGTAATATTATTTTATAACATCCATTAAACACTTTACAACTAATCTAAGCAAAATGATCAAATATTTTCTAACACACAAAACAATGTAATCTAATTATGTGAGATGACATGGAGTGATACTAGGGTCAAATTAAATGAAAGATTAAGTTAGCCTTTCAGGACTAATAAACATGTATATAAGGCCCATTTGAAATTATAAACACACATTTACATATAATATTTGAGATTTTGATCAAGATGTAACTTGAGTTTTTGATCATGTATAATAACTACGCAATGACGTCCATATTAGACTATCAAGGTCAAAATATATTTAACATTAATTTAATTGGTCTAGATCAAATAGATACATGAATGTGTGGTCCTGCATATGTATTTTTGGTAACAACATCTTGATTAAATACAACATACAGAAAGGGATGAAAGAGTTGGCCATACAATTATTAAGAAATCCCAATAGTTATAGAAACACCCGAGAAAAAAATACTTTATCAAGATAAATCCAAGAACATATACTTCATAACATAATTACTCCTTAAATTTATAACATGTAAAACCATTAGTATTGTCATCTAAAAATTAAAATATGAAATTTATGCAAATGAATTAAGGACAAATAAGGAAGACAGGGCCTTTGAATAAGGAAAACACTTTCAAAAATATATTTTGATAACTTATCATACCCTTTGTCCCAATATGTTACGCCTGTATTTCCTATGCCCTATTTGGAGAGATTGAGATAGTCTCTGATGATTGGTATGAGTGATGGATCAATGTGGAGAGAAATCAAGTGTAGAGGTGGGTAGGTGGGAATCAATATGATTAGTAGTGCATTGACAAAATAAATTTTAGTGAGCCATATCGGAAGATAAAATCATGATAATTCTTCCAATGAATCATGGTCTAAACTAGATTTAGGAATCAAAATGATATTAAAACCACCAATATATTATTTTTTTAGGTTAAACCAACATTTATGATAGCCTATAAACTATATAAATACAAATCCAAACAAGCAAAACAACATAAAACACAAATATAAACAAATAAAATCTTTTTTTCAGGATGACACTGTAATTGAACATAAATGTTTTAGCTACTTTATTAAATAGGAGAGCATGCTAACTACATAGAGTTAGGTCTTCTTCATTGGCTATTTCCTCATCCAAAAAAATTAGAGGGTTCGAACCTATCCTTGTCTCAGAGGGTTACTCATACTTACATTATCATCCCAAGGTTCTTGGTGGCCATAGATAACATGGGATCCAAAACTTCTTGCAGGGTTAATGTCTATACTTGTTACGAGTATGGTATCCAAGTGCACCATGCACACTCCTAGCTTGGCAGGTTGAAGATCAATATGAAATGGAGCGCTCCAAGTGTCTTCCTTCCATTGAAAGTTTTCAAGGCACAATGATCACTTTTTCCTTTCAAGAAATGAATTTGCTAAATTTTTAAACAAATCATGTCTTGATTACTGCATGTGAAACTATAGGTAGAATGGCCTCCCATCCCTTATAAAGCTTCTTGATTACAAAAAATATGGCATTTTTGACTCCCTTGAATTCATGCAACTGCCTTGATTTATGCAAAGCTAGAAATAACATGCAATTTTTTTAGCCAACCAAGTCATAATAAATAATATTATTTTATAACATACGTTAAACACTTTGCAACTAATTTGAACAAAATGATCAATTATTTTCTAACACATAAAATAATGTAATCTAATTACATGATATAACAGGGAGTAATAATAGGTTCAAGTAAAATGAAAGCATAAGTTAGCCCTTTCGAACTAATAAACATGTATATAAGGCCCATTTGAAAATATACACACACATTTACATATAATATTTGAGATTTTGATCAAGATGCAACTTGAGATTTTGATCATGATTCTTTCATTAAATCTAAAACCTTTCCTTTAATATAGAGAAATAAATTTATTGGCACTTGAATAAGTCCTTACCAAAATGACGTAAGGTAACATAAGGTATTTTTTGATACCAAGAAGAATCTAGCCAAGCATCATACTAATAAAATATCTTCGAATTAATAAATATAAATACATTTTTTCTAGATATTATTCATAGATAATATTTTGAAAAGGATCTACCATTACCAATGTAAATTGTGACACAAAAATTTGTGTGTGTGTGTGTGTGTGTGTGTGTGTGTGTGTGTGTGTGTGTGTGTGTGTATTTATTTATTGATAATTTACTAGCAAGTCACATTCATAACCTTGAAAACAAGGCGGGAATTTCCCTTTTATATGGTGAGGATTTAAACTAGATTCAGTAGAATATCATTATATCATTATACATAAGGGATTTTTCTTTGTAAAATAAAATAGTGTAAATCAAGAGTCGTACTTAACTTGAAACCCATGATTTTTGGCCCTATCTCACCTTATGTGCATAAATATTTAGGTGACAATAATCTAATATTTGTAATGGATGTGATAGTGGAAAATGACATTATGTGTTTCTTAATATTACGTGGTAATTTGTGTTGGAATGAGATGGTATGTTTCACAGTGAGTTTCATTAATAAAAAAGTGGTGGAGAAGGGAAACAATATAGTAACTCGAAAGTGATCAAAGTTTTCAAGGTGAGTTGAGGGGTTATGGCGAGGGGCAATGACACTACAACCTAAAAATATCTTCAAATCTGCAACAACAATAATAAAGGTATAACAAAGATAGAGTAGCCAAGGAAAAATTTGTTCCAAATAAATAATGAACAACTCGTAAATAAATCCCAAACTTGACAACTCCCACAAATGTTATCAACATTTCTAAAATAACATTTCTAGAGTTCTAGAGTTTAAGACTTAGTTGCAAGTAAAGGAATCTTCTTTGATAGAGGAAAATGGAAATGAACTATATAAGCAAATGAATAAACATACCATCAAAAATGCCAATACCCTGCACCATATTAGGGCCGTGTATAACTTCCCATTGTGGCAAATGAAAGGGTGAAAAATCCACTACATAGTCATATTTAGAGCGACAATTAGATACATGAAAATGAATCCTTAAACATATAACTATACAAAGTAAAAAGACAAAAAATTCATAAATTTGATTCATTTTCTCAAACCATGGAGTATAATTAGTTTTTATACTTCAAATCCACATTATCTCACATGTACATAGTTATAATATAAAATTAACATCCACAGTTAATCATAAAGATAATGATGTTGAAGATAAAAATGTATTTTAACAACACAAATTCCTTGTCATGAAGGAAAGTATAATTAATTTTTAGGATTTTTTTTGTAAGTGTTTTCTTTTCATTGTTGGAGTATATATGAAAGTTGGAACATCAACACACCAACACAAGAGTGTGGCAAAGAAAAGTTAAATAAATCCATGAATAACCATTGCATGGCTATTTGATCCAAAACTCAGAAGCTTTGGTTGATAAATATTTCAATAGCATATAAATAACACAGTAACAATGAATTCTCTGAGAAGAGATGTAGTATTACTCAAGATCGCAGTACAAATATATGCTTATCTCTAGGAAGAGATGTCTATCTTCACATTTCGGATTACCTCTTCATTTATACACATTTTGAAAGTATGGGGAGGATGTGGAAGGTCACCACTCTCAAGGGAGATTAAGTGGTTCAAATTCCAAGATTTAAAACAATACAGAATTCAAGGAATTACTATTTTTAGAAACTTACTATTTTTAGATTACACTACTAAAATTGAAATTTAGGGCACTTCTATTGAGTTTTCAAGTGTAAAACTTCATTTAACAGAGCTCAATTCCATCTCACAATGTTCTCCTCATTCTTATCTTTCCAACGGTTCAAATGGCGAGTCAATTGGAGTTACAGTGCAAAAGTTATGGCTCCCGGAAGTTTCGTCATCAATTGGGGTGGAACTGTCACCGAAATTGTCACCTAAATTGTTGCCCGGATCACTATTTTTAAGGTAATTATTTTATATGAAAAAATTGCATGCTTATATAACAACAAATTAATAAAATAATAATATATGTAATATATTAATATCATAATAACAATAATAATATTATTATATATTTTATTATATATTATTATCCACTCATTGCCTTGATCTAGATATGGTGTCTGATATGGACCTTGGTGTATGATACCACATGAAATACCCTATCATTTCCCTTCACCATTACTACTCAGCTCACCTTATAATCTTTCACACTTGCATGTTTTGTATGGCTTTGCCCTTTCCCACTACTTAACCATTGGTCAAACACACAACCTCATTGTCCACTGTTGTATCCACCAAAAATTTAAAATTATTATTGTTCAAACCTTCATACATAAAAAATAAGATTGCATCGATGGTCATAACAATTTACAATGTTAGAAAATGGAGAGTAGTGGTTGTGTACATCATGTATGGAGGTGGTGATAATGGTGGCAAAGGTAAATGTTATGAATCCATTAGTGAATAGAGTTAATTCAACAAAAAAGTATATTCAAGTTTTGACTTAAGAAGGTCATGAGTTTTGTTTCATGAGATTTATTATAAACCATAAATCTCTCAATAACCTATAAATAATTCTCAACATTATTATACCATCACCACTCCACTTACGACTTAGAATGGGTTTAGGCATTAAACCAAAAAGTGCAAGTGGCGAGAGAATTCAAAATGAATTGGCTGGGGATGATGAGGGGAAATTAAATGGTATTTTATGTGATATCATACACTAGAGGTCCCATATCATATACATGCCATGACTTCAAAGTAGTTGTTAAATTTACATACCTTTAACCAATTACAAAGGGGTTTATGGCTTGCAGGGTGGTGGCATCTTTTATTGACTTTTTTTATTTGATTACAAAATTTATCTACATATAATGCGAGGGGGGGTAGTACATTGAGGTTATAGTGTCTATCTTGTTACTTTCATTACATGTGAAGTGAGTACCGAAGCTTTGTCAAAGTGCATGCCACATGGGTGCATAAGGGGGCATTATTGGTGATACAATGTGAATGTCATGGTGGAGAAGTCACTAGTGAAGAGAATAGGTGGTTGATTAAGTGGTAGGTAGAGTTGGTAGGTTTAATTCTCAAAAATTATGGGGTGCCCATATTATACACTTAAAATGTGAATATATTCCAACAGTGAAAAGAAAACACTTACAAAAAAAGTCTTAAAAATTAAATATACATTCTTTTCGACATTCCTCACACCACTGGGGCAAATGCTAGTATATTTTTTTCTCTAATATAAATTTATAGTAACCTATTTAGAGGATATGATATTGACAGATAGAGTTATTGATGTAAAAGGAAATTTTGAAATCATGGATAGGTGGGAAGACCACAGAGCTTCATAGGGGACTCTAAAGTGAAGGATTGTCAAACCAAGGATGGAAGACAAAAAGAATGAAAACGTTTTCAAAATGGATTTTGAAACTGAAGCATAAATCAAGGTGCATAACAAGAAGGATGGTAAGGTGGATAAAATTAGGGTCACATTTATTATATACATTCTGACTAATGAATAGAGGAAGGATATAAAAGGGATGATTGTGAACATAGGTTCTTTACCATTTGATAGGAGGGATGACATTGTATCAAACAAGTTTTGTGGATTTTTCCCCTTACGCTCTTCCCCCCTTCATCAAACATGTTGTTAATGGGAATTATATACAATAGGGACTATATCTTCCAAACCCAAATAAGCAAGAAATTATCCTTGAGTTGTTCTTATTCTTGGGAAAACATAATGGTTGAGAAAAAAATGATTCTTACTGTTGAGACCCAGGGTTTGAAGACCATCGTGTAAAAATGGGTTATTTACCTATGAATCCCTAAAATACTTGTTGATTGATTTTAGTTCAAATGGTCAAATGCCTTGATTGGAAAGTTTTAAGGAAAACAAATCAATATTAATACCTTTAGAGACTGGACTAATAGGGAATGGAATCCCAAAGGATAGGTTGAGATATCAACCCCGATCAAAGATTATTTTTTTTTTCTTTCTCTAATCAAGAGGATTGTTCAAATGATTTATCAAGAGGTCCTTAGTTTTTAAGGAAAACATGCTTATCTCTAGAAAAATGGAACCCAAGTGCGAATCTAGATAAAAAGAATTTTAATCAAATACCAATATTGGTGAATCTATCTAGGATTATGCTTGAATTCTAGGAAGAAGAGGTTTTGTTGGGTATTGTTGATTCTTTTGGTTAATTTCTCACCTTTGATACAATGACTAAATCTAGGAGAAGACTAGTGTTTGATAGATTTTGTGTCAACATTTTTTCTGAATAAAGAGCTCCCATCCTCAATTAAGTTGATGCTTAAATATGGAAAAAGGCTTTAGTTGATAGAATATGAAAATATGTATTTTCTTCATTCAACATCCCAGATATTAGATCATGAATCTAATAACCACCCATTTAAAAATTAAGATAAATTTGAGTGGAGGAGAAAAAAAGACCTCATTAACATCAACACATCCTTAGAAATAGGGGTATAGAGAAAGACAAAACTTAAAGTAGAGAAGGAACTCACCATAGAACATGAAGAGGAGCTAAAAAACACAATACCAATGGGTAATTAGGTAGAAAAAATTGAGGGTGAATAGTTCAAGGTGGGCCCTAAGGTAGCATGAGGAAAAAAAAATGTATAGAGGCTACAATGATGGAAGAGGAGAAAGATATGAAAATTCTTGAGGATGGAAAGTCTGATGATTTAGAAGATTAGGGATAGGATTATCATGAGGGGAAGAAATATATCTTTGAGACTCCAATGATGGAAAAGGTGGAATAAGTTGTAGATCTTGAGGATGGAGAAATTTGTGTGTTGAATGTTTTGGATCATGATCAACACTAGGAAGGAGTGAAAAAGACTGATACCCTTATTCTAGAGAAACAAATCAAAACTCAAATTTTGAATATTGAGATAGATGTAAGGAATCTAATGGTGCTTAATTTATGAAAGGGATTTATATATAAGGAATATGTTAGAAATGAGTTGGTGGACTTTGAGACAGAGCCCACACACGAGGGTGGAGAGGATGAGAAAAAATAGAATTTGGTGTCTAATAGAAAACCCAAACTTAAAAAAATGGTCCAACCAAGTGATAGAGTGACTGTACAAGATTGAAGGAAATTCTTAGATCCAAATCTAGATACTTAGGGAGCTATTACTATTGACGAATTTTATGTTAGTCAGAAGTGGGATGACCTTTTGCTGCTTTTTATTTGGTTTGTGACTTGGTGGTCTTGATGGGCTTGGTATTAAGTGTTTCTCCAGTTTTAATTTTGTTTCAGTATTGTGTTGTAGATTTAGTAAAAACTGAGGACTCTTAATTATTGAGGAGTTGCTCTATTGTTTATTTGTTGCAATTAATCTATTGGCAAATTGTTATCTTTGTTCTTACTAATATTTTAAAAATCTAGCTTAGTTTGTTTTAATCTTTAATTCTCAATTTTATTATTATATCTTACCCTCTCAAAACCCCTTTTAATCAATAATAAAAATATATAAAAAAATTATATGCATTTATTTGTTATTATTAAATCTTTTTAAGTTTCTATAACCTGAAATATTATAATAGAAGTTTTTGAAAAAATTGGGAAGAACTTTTTAGAAAATTGATATTTGGTAGCACCATTATTAATCCATCTTCATCAATAAAATTATTGATAATAATAATTTGTTGTAAATATATAATAATAATGTTCTCAATGTAATTTTTTATTTTTATAATTATTCTATTATATTTAAAAGGTGGTGTGGAGGACAAATTCTATTCTATTGAAAAACAAGAATATTAGTAATCTAATAGTGATGGTTTCGATGGGATAATGTTTCCCACAGTTTACTCTGAAATCCAAGATAATATTAAAAAGTGGAAGTTTACATGTTTTGTGTTGTTTTTGTCCTTTACCTTGTTTGTTTGTAGTAAATTATAGTTTGAAAAAGAATAGGGTGGATGAATAATAAAGTTTATAATTTTATTTTTTTATTATAATTTATAAAATATAATATATGTATTTTATTTTTTAAAAAAATTAAAAAAAGAATAGGGTGGATGAATGATAAAATTTATAATTTATTCTTTATTATAATTTATAAAATACAATATATGTTATATGAATTAATAAATAATGATTATATACTTTAAATGTTTAAATTTGGGATAGAAGTTTTGAATGTAAATAGTATTTTTTCTAATTTTATGGATAATTTTGATTTTTAGTTGAGAATAAAATTTAATATCATTATTATTATTAGTATATATATTTTAGAAAAATTTATGTAAAAGATAATGAGATATATCATTTTTGAGGTGCTTATATTGTTTTGAATTTATGAAATAAATGGAATGGACACCTATATGATTTTGAATTTGTGAAATAAATGAAATGGATGTCTATATGATTTTGAAGTTATGAAATAAGTGGAATGGATGCTTTGATAATGATATCTTTTGATGTCTTTTACATAAATTTATCTAAGATATGTAAGTTAGTTAATTATTAATTTAAAATAAAAAATAAATATATGAAAAAATAATAAGATTAATCGATAAAATATTTAAATTATCAATTTTTTAAAATCCACATTCATTCCAAATTCATCCATAATAAACTTTCCTCAACAAACATTTAAGTTTTTGAATTTTATTATATGATATGTTTACTTTGAATGGGTTTATAAAATTGTGTTATTCAACATTGCCTCTACAAATCATTGTAAAAGATGGAAACATTAAAATAAATACATATGTGTTTTAATAGTTTAGTGTGCTCCAAATTTTACATTACATCTAAAATACATTTTAATTGTAATTTATTATAGACAATTGTATATAAATCCATAACTTATATGGAGGTCAAATTTAATTTTTATTTCAATTATATATATATATATATATATATATATATATATATATATATATATATATATATATATATATATATATATATCATCACTTGTAGTTGCTATAGCATAATTGACATATCTAAAAAATATTGCTTATTCTCATAAACTTTAATCAGAGACTCACCTAAAAAAATAGAAACACAATTATTAATCCATTAGAACAATAGTTTTTAAAGCATAGAAATGAACCTAGTTTTATATGAACCATTTAATATATCTAGATAACATGGTTGTAATGCCACTCAAAATATATTTTATAGTCTTAGAAGAAAAATTGATTCCTTGCAAACATACATCAGTGTCAAAACTCAAATAAAAATATTCAATTTTATACACAGATTGAAAAATAAATTTCATTGTTAGACTTGGCACTACATAAAGTAAATGAGAATGAAAATTTTATTATGGATAATCTTAAAGGTATAAACTTATAATTTTATAACCTCAATGTGTCAAAGAAGAGAAAATGATTATGTGATAATGAAGGGTGTGTTAGAATTAAAAAAAATATGTGTTTTAAATTCTTAATTTATATTAGTGTTTACTCATAAAATTATATTTTTAATAAAATTCAATATGGTATAATAATATTGAAAATTAATTTTTAATAGTGTTCATTCATATAATCATTTTTTAATAAAATTTAATATGGCATAATAATGTTGATCAAAATTTTAAAAGGAAAATATTGTAAAGTAACAATAAAATGAGCGTCAAATTATTGGTTAGAATTAAAAGTGAACACACTCATTATATTACAACCCATCACTAGACCCCAAATACTATTGTAGAATGCCTCTTGGTGTAATTAAATATATGAAATTGGTCTAAGGGCATGATTATGTCAATTCCAACTAGATTTAACTTCAAAATTCAATAATTGGCTACAAGGATGGTTTGTATGGATATTTTTTTCAATTTATATATGTGTATAAGAAGTTCTGATAGGGTGCTTGATCTATGGGGGTCCAGTGTGGGATCTCTTTTACAATATGAAGCTAGCATACTGGATTATCTATGACACGACTAAAATATGGCATCCAGTGTAGATTCCAAGGAGTCCAAACCTTTTCTTTGTATTCACACTTCCATTATTTGATAAAAGAGAAATATAAAATGGGTATTTTTCTAGAACAAGTGGGTCAATTATGTATGTTGTAAAATATAGGAAAACTATTTCATGTGTTCATGTATTTATAATACGGTGTATGAACCTCTAAGTAAATAATTTTGATGCTCTTTAATAAAATGCTAGAGACCCATGGTTTAAATTTGATGATCAAACCTCCCTACCATTTTTTTAATAACAGTTACTTATTCAACATTTCCCTTTTAATGTTAGTATATTTCATAGTATAAAAAAGAAACATTAAAGATAATTTATACATTTATTATAATTTATAGAATTTTTGATAATATGTCCAAAGTTTCATCTTGTATATGATATGGTTAACCAAATAAATTGATTGTATTTTATAGTTAGAAAATGTAAATATGGTCATACAACCATAAAATTTAGTCCCTAAATGCTACCCTCATAATATCTATTGGAGTTATGTTCACATTACATAGAATAGTTGGTTATTATGTAGACACTAATTATTCATATAACTATGGAACTTACAATGATTTTGATTATTTATATGATTATGGAACTTACAACAACTCAAATTAAATAATATGTATAAGTTGATCTAGTGTATGTTTATAAAATTAAAAGCTTGGTCTCTCTGTAATAAGTGCCCCAACTTATAACTCCACCGAGCCTCTAAGGCCTATGTTACCCTTATAATGCTATCAATAATTTTCAAATATATAAAGTGGAGTTTTAGTGAAATAGGAGGTTCTATATAATGGTGATTTGTGAGTGTTTTAAAGAAGACACTTGAGGTTTGTCAAGTATGACTATATTAACAAGTGGGCAGGATGCATGGTTTGTTGGTAGGAAGAAATGATATAATAGGAAATTGAAGAGTTTTTACGCAGGGAAGTATTGGTCAAATAAAGTTGGTGGAGGTAGAAGTGGAAGTGAAATTTTTGAGAGTAGTCAAAAATTATTCATATATCTATGGAATTTACAATGACTCAAATTATTCATATAACTATGGAATTTATAAGAAATCAAACTAAATATCGCTAGTATAATTTATATATGTGGTGGTTTTCTACATTTCATCAAATTATGTGACATGATTTTGAGATTCAGCTGATGTTGATCCATATTTCATGAATAATGGTTCATAAGAATCTATCTCTCATGAGTGTAAGTTGCTCATGATAATACCCACAAGATTGGAACATCAATCTCTCTCCAATAAGTATCCTAACTTACAACTCCATCAATACCTTAAAGACTATGCTACAATAATTGCCTATATATATAAAGTGAAGAGTTGTCATGGAATAGGAGGTTCCATACACTATGATTTGTGAGTGTTGTGAAGTAAATCAATATGCATGCACAATTGCACTCCCAAGCCATTCTCATCACCAATCTTAATTAATACAACACATTTTTAGAGAGTCAAGACAATATATTTAACCAAATCCAAAATAGGTGTAAAAAATAATTAAAATGTTTTGTAGCCACTACGGTTAATTAGGGATTGTGCACAATGCAAGGAATTTATTTCCTTTTGAAGATCTGAAAAGGTGGGCTTGGATATCGTACACATAGAAAAGATATAGCTAAGTAAAATAAAAGATGCTGTGCACATTCTCATAGGGTGTAAATCATCACTGAGTATCTAAAATGTTGATTAAAAAAAAATTATATAATTTTTTTCTAAAATTTTCTAGTCTTTGGTGGAAGTAGTGCAAGACTACTATTTCAAAATGAAATTTGACGTGTAAGTTTTTTTATACTTTTTTTTTTCCAAATCTATGGTATAAGTAGTGTAAGAATACTATTCCATAAAATAAGTACAAGACTATTATTTCATGAAAGAAGTATAAAACAACACATTTTTTCAATCTATAATGGAAGTAGTACAAGACTATTATTCCACCTACTAAATTTGATGTGTAAACTTGGATGTATTGATAAAACAAATCAGTCAATATTATTAAAAAAGGAAAGGAAGAGCATTTAACTATTGCATGAAGTATAAGCTTGGAACATGTTGATAAAACAACTTATTAAGACTATAAATTTTTCCAATCTATGGTGGAAGTAACTTATAAGACTACTATTCCACCTACTAAACTTAATGTGTAAGCTTGGGTGTGTTGATCTTAAAAAAAATTATCAATATTATTTAGAGGACATCCTCTCAATGGATAGGTAGGAAGACCACAAATTTTTGTAGGGGATTCCAAAGTGAAGGGTTGTCAAACCAAGGATGAAAGATAAAAACAATGAAAAAGTTTTCGAAACGGATTTTGAAATTGAAGCACAAATCAAGGCACGTGACAAGGAGGATGGTAAGGTAGATAACATCAAGGCCATGTTTGTTGTAGACATTCTGACTAACAAACAAAGGAAGGATCTAAAAGGGAAAAATGTAGACATAGGACATAACGTTGTATCAAACAAGTATCTATAAGATTCTTTACCATTTGAGGGGAGGGATAATGCTGTATCAAATAAGTTTTGAGGCTTTGCCCATTTTGATCTTCCCCCCTCCTTTGAGCATGTTGTTAATGGGACTTTTATAAAATAGGGACTAGATCCTCCAGACCTAAATAATTAACAAACTATCCCTAATGCCATTCTTGTTCTTAGGCAAAGATAGTGGTTAGGAAAAAACTAATGATTGTCGCTATTGACACCCAGGGTTGTAAGATCATGGTGGAAAAATGGGTTGTTTGCCTATGAATCCTTAATAAAGTTATTGATCGATCTTAGTTTAGATGGTCAAATGCTTTGATCAAAAAGTTTCAAGGAAGACAATCCAATATGGATACCTTCAGAGATTGGGCTAATAGGGAGTGGAAGCCCGAAGGATAGGTTGAGATCTTAGCAATGATTAAAGATTTATTTTTTAGTTCCTTCTATAATCAAGAAGATTGTTCTAATGATATTTTATGAGGTCCTTAGTTTTTAGGGAAAGCCTACTTTTCTTTAAAAAATGAAATCTAGGGGTGGATCTAGACAAAAAGAATTTTAATCAAATATCAATATTGGTGAAACTATCAAGGTTTCTGCTGGGATTTTGGGAAGAAGAGGTCTTCATGTATATTACTAATTTTTTTGGTTAGTTTTTCATGTTTGATCCAGTGACTAAATCCAAGAGATGACTAGTGTTTGCTAGATTTTATGTCAACGTATTTCTGAATGAAGAGCTCCCATCCTCCATCAAGTTAGTGTCTAAATATGGAAAAAAGGCTTCAATTGATAGAATATGAAAGTATGTATTTTCTTTGTTCAATGTCCTAGAGATTAGATCATGAATATAATCCTTGCCCTTTTAAAAACCAAGATAAATATGAGTGGAGGATAAATGAAGAACTCATTAGCCTAGAACATAAAGTAAAGCAAGAACTGGACATAGAACAAGAAGAGGAGCTAAAACCCATAATACCAATGGGTAATCAAGGAGAAGAAACTGAGGGTATATTTCAAGGTGGGACTTGAGGTTTTAATGCCTTAAACCTAAGGCAACATGAGGAAAAATAATTATGTACTAAGGCTACAATGATGGAAGAGGATAAAGATCTGAAAAGTCTTGAGGATGAAAACTTGGAATGTTTGATGATTTGGAAGATCAAGGTTAGGATCATCATGAAGGGAACAAAGATATATTTGAGACTCTAATGATGGAGAAGATGCAAGATGTTGTAGATCTTGAGGATAGAGAAGTTGGAGTCCTATAAGCTATGGATCAAGGTCAACAATAGGAAGGAGTGGAAAAGATCAATACCCTTGTTCTAGAGAAACAAATCAAAACTCAAATTTTGAATATTGTAATAGATGCAAGGAATCTAACGATGCTTGATTTATGGAAGGGACTTATGTATAAGGAATATGTTAAAAAGGAGTTGGTAGACTTTGAGATGGATCCCACTCATGAGGGTGGAGAGAATGAGAAAAATTGGACTTCGGTGTCTAACAAAAACCCATACTTAAAAGAATGGTCCAACAAAGTGATAAAGCAACTATACAAGATTGAATAAAATTCTCAGATCTAAATCCAGATAATCATGGAACTTATCACTATGAGGAATTTTATGTTAGTCAAAAGTGGGATGACTTTTTACTATATTTTTGTTGGGTTTGTGTCCTAATGGTCTTAATGGGCTTGGTGTTAAGTGGTTTTCCTATTTTAGTTTTTTTTTGGTATCATGTTGTGGCTCGAGTGAAATTTGAAGACTTTTCATTATTAAGAAGTTGTTTTGTTTTTTAATTCATTTTAATTAGTTTGTTGGTAAATTATTATGCTTATTCTTATTTACTAGGATTTTTGAAATCTAGCTTACTCAATTTTAATCTCTAATTTTAGATTTTATTATTATATCTTACCTCTCTTAAATTTTTTTAATAAAATTATATAAATAAATTATAATTATTTATTATTATTATTAAATATTTTCAAGTTTATACAACTTATAATATTATAACAAAAGTTTTTGAAAAATTTAGGAAGATTTTTGTTTGAAAATTGACATTTGATGGCGGCCTTGGTAATCAATTTATTTTTTTAAATTAATTGATTAAATTTGAAAGGTGGTACAGAGGACAAATTTTATTTTATTGAAAAAACAATAAGGATATTAGTATCTAATAGTAATGGTTTCATTGAGATAATATTTCCCATAATTTACTATGATAATATTGTTGTGAAGTCCAAGAAAAGATAGAAATGTGGAAGTTGGCATATTTTGTGATGTTTTCGCCCAATATTTTATTTGTTTGTATTAAATTATAGTTTGAAAAAGAATAGGGTGGACGAATAATAAACTTTACAATTTTAGTTTTTTATTATAATTTATAAAATATAATATATGGTATATGAATTTTGTTTGTAAATAAATAATGGTTATATATTTATATTTTAAATGTTTAAATTTAGGATGGAAGTTTTGTATATATATATATATATATTAGATTTTATTATTAATTATATTTTTGTTAACCAAAAAAAATATTTTTATTATTAAAGTCAGTATACATATTTTAGATAAATTTATGTAAAATATGTCAAAAGATATCATTTTCAATGTATTTATATGATTTTGAATTTATGAAATAAATGGAATGTGCACTTATATGATTTTAAATTTATGAAGTAAATGGAATCGATGCTTATATGATTTTAAAGTTATGAAATAAATGGAATAGACGCCTCGAGAATGATATCTCTTGGCATCTTTTACATAAATTTATCTAAGATATGTAAGTTGATTATTAATTTAAAATAATAAATAATTATATGATTAACTAATAAAATATTTAAATTATTAATTTTTAAAAATACACATTTATTCCAAATTCATCCATAATAAACTTTCCTCAACGAACATTTAAGTTTTAGAATTTTATTATATGATATGTCTACTTTGAATAGGTTTATAAATTTTTGTTATTCAACGTTGCCTATACAAGTAATTGTAAAACATGAAAATATTAAAATAAATACATATATGCATTAATATTTTGGTATGCTCAAAATTTCAAATTAAATCTATAAAACATTTTAAATGTAATTTATTATAGATAATTGTAAATAAATCCATGACTTATATGGTGATCAAATTTAATTTAAAATTTAATTTTTATTTTAGTTATAGATAATTAAATTGTAAAAAAAATATTGTCACTTGTAGATACTATAACATTATTGACATCTCCAAAAAAATTGCTATTTCTCTCAAACTTTCACCACAGACTTACTAGAAAAAATAGCAACACAATTATTAATCCATCAAAACAATAATTTTTTCAGCATAAAAATGAGCCTAGTTTTATATGGACCATATAATATATTTGGAGACCCTGACTGCAATGCCACTCAAAATATACTTTATAGTCTTATATGGGAGCAAAATTGATTCCTTACAAACACACATTAGCATTAAAACTTAAATAAAAACAATCAATTTTATTGTACATACCAAAAAATAAATTTAATTGCTAGACTTGGTACTACATGGAGCAAATAGGAATGGAATTTGGTATTATGGATAATCATAATGGTATCACCTCATAATTTTATAACCTTAATGTACCAAAGAAGAGAAAAATATTGTGTGATAGTGATGGGTGCACTGAAATTAAAAAATATGTGTTTTAAATTCTTAATTTGCAATAGTGTCCACTCATCAAATAATATTTTTAATAAAATTTAATATAGTATAATAATTTTGATATTTATCTTGTAGTAGTGTTCATTCATAGAACTATATTTTTAATAAAATTTAATTTGGCATAATAATGTCAGTCGGATTTTTTTAAAGGAAGATTCTACAAAGTGAAAGTAAAATGGACATAAAATTTAAGGTAGGAATTAAAAGTGAATAAACTCACTATATTAAAACCCATCATCACCTCCCAAATGCTATTGTAGAATGCCTCTCAGTGTAATTAAATCTATGAAATTGGTCTAGGGATGTGATTATGTCAATGCCAATTAAATTTAACTTTGAAATTCAATAATTGGCTACAAGGATGGTTTGTGTGGAGTTTTTCTTCAAAATATATGTGTACAAGAAGTTCTGACAAGGTGCTCAATCCATGGGGGTCTAGTGTGGGCTCTCTTTTACAATATGAAGCTAGCAGACTAGATTGTCTATGACATGACTAAAATATGGTGTCCAGTGTAGATTCTAAGAAGTCCAAACCTTATCTTTGCATTCACACTTCCATTATTCAATAAAAGAGAGATCAAAAATGGCTCTTTTTTGTTAGAAAGTGGGTAAATTCTATATGTTGAAAAATATAGGAAAACTATTTCATGAGTTCATGTATTTTCAATATGGTGGATGAACTTCTAAATAAATAATTTGGATACTAATGACCCAAGGTGTAAATTTGATGGTCAACCCTCCCTGTCATTTTTTTTTATGATGGTTATTTATTCAATGTTTCCCTTTTAATGTTAGTATAGTTCATAGTAAAAGAAATCAATATTAAAGATAATTTATATATTTATTATAATTTATAGAATTTTTGATAATATGTCCAAAATATCATCTTGTATCTGATATGATTAACTAAATACATTGATTGTATTTTATGACTAGAAAATGTAAATAAGTCACATGACCATAAAATTTAGTCCCTGAATGCTACCCTTATTATATATATATATATATATATATATATATATATATATATATATATATATATATATGTTCATTTACATTTTTCATTAATTACATAGAATAGTTGGTTATTAATGCAAACACTAATTATTCATATAACTATGGAACTTACAATGATTCCAATTACTTATATAATTATGAAACTTATAATAACTCAAATAAAACAACATGTCTAAGTTGATTGGGGGTATGTCTACAAAATCAGAACCTTGGTCTCTCTATAATAAGTGCCCCAACTTATAACTCCACAAGCCTCTAAGGACTATGATACCCTTATAGTGTTATCGATCATTTTTCAATATATAAAGTGGAGTTTTAGTGGAATATGATGTTCTATATAGTGGTGACTTGTGAGTTTGTGAAAAATGTACTTGAGGTTTTTCAAGTATGATTATATTAGCAGGAGGAGTCAGAATGTAAAGTATGTTGGTCATATAATAGTTGGTGGAGGTGGAAGTGGAAGTAGAACTTTTGAGAGTGGTAGTCATAAATTATTTATATAACTATGGAATTTATAATGATACAAATTATACATATAACTATGGAATTTATAAGGACTCGAACTAAACGTCATGAGTTTAATTTATATATTTGGTATTTTTTCATAATACATCAAATTATGTGATATGATTTTGAGATTTAATTATGTAGTTTTAATTCAACCTATGTTGACCCATATTTCATGAGTAGTGGTTCAAAAGAATCCATCTATCATGAGTGCAAGTTTCTCATGGGTATGCCCAAAAAATTGGAACATCAATCTCTCTATAATAAGTGTCCTAGTTTACAAATCCACCAACACCCTAAAGACTATGCTACCCTTATAATACTATCAATAACTATCAGAAAAATATTGAGTGAAGAGTTGTAGTGGAATAGGAGGTTCCACACACCATGATTTTTGAGTGTTGTGAATAAAAGATCAACAATTTGTGAAGTAAATATATTTTCATGCACAACTGCACTCCTCATCCATTATCATCACCAATCTTAATCCAACACTTTTTTAGAGATACAAGATAGATAGGATAATATATTTACTAGCAATTGCCTCGATGGTGCAAGGAACACCATTAGGGATGTAATTATTTGTTTTTAGGAGTCAATATATTGGAAACATGAATGCATGGAAGTAATAAGATAGACTATGATACCTCAATGTCTTTTCCCCACATTAGCAACATTACATCATTGAATTGAGTCACACATTAGATGTGGAATCCTATTTTTCAATCAAATTAAATATGTCACCACTTTGCAAGCTACAAACCTCTTTGTATAAGCTGATGCATGTCATGTAAATATAACCACTACCATGAATATAGGCTTGGTGTATAATATGCCCCTCCTATCATATGGTATCACTTGAAATATAATGTTATCTCCATTTATCGTCACCATCCAGTTCATGTTGAAATCTTTCATAAATTCTTGCTTTTTTATTGGCTTTCCATTTATTCCAAGTTTTTGAGTTTGGTGTTTCCATATACTTCCCTTTCTTTCAAGGGTATGATTATGGAATTTTCATATGTTATTTAGCCTAATGTAATTACTTTGGGTCTTAATAAATTGGCATCATGGATGAATGGAAGCTACATAGTACATGATCTACCATAACAATGAAATTAATATTAATTGAATGTAAACTAGAAAATAACTAATTCATAATATGCCAATTCTATATAAATAATTGACAAAATGAGGGTTTAGAAAAGTATATTGATTTTTGGAAATCTAAAAAAATGTCATGGTGATTTCTTTAGAATTTTGTGACCCATGCACTTTGAATAAGCACATAAAAAATATATACTGTCAATTAGTGAGTATAACTCAACATACAATGTAACCTTATATCACCTCAAGTATAAAACTACAAATTTTCCTTGTGCCATGTCATGACACACTATATAATAATATAAAACACCTATAATATGTAGTCTACTTTTGGGAACATCACACCACATTACATCATGTTGAATATCCTCAAAAACTACACAACTTCCATGTGGAGTAGTCATTCCACCTCGCATTATTTTTACAAACCACATGGATGACACAACCGCCTTTTGGATACCTTTTGAAATTCCATAGACCAATCAAAATATTTAATCTATCTCTAATAGATACCAAACACACTCTTACAATACCAAAATTCAATATACGAAGATCATATTGTAACACCCAAACATGCATAAAAACTTATGTAGCATCTAATAGGGGTTCCTAAAATTCTTACACACCTTCCTGTAGTATCACTAAGGTCAACTCCCACATAGTTATATGATCCATATCATAACACATCTATGATTATCCCCTTGTAATCTAATCCACTGATGCAGGATGTCATATACAAATAGAGATGGATACATATATTTCCACATTTTTCCATTTTTATTTCTTAGTAACACTAAACATAGCCATTTTATATATAACAATAGTGCTCATTTATATTTAGTTGGTGAATGGAGGAGAGGTAAAATTTTGAACAAAACCACAAGTGTAGCCAATTTTGGGTAGTCCACTATCCACTTAGATTCAAATCCCTACCAATATCTGCATTCTCTCTTTAAGAGATATGGTGGTTCAATGAATTATAATATATTATATAGAAATATAGTATATATTATTTATAATAAATAATAAAATATTATTATATTAAATATTATATATTTATGTATTATATTATTATTTAAAGGAACTTGATTTTATAATAATAATTAGCTAATATGTAATATACACACTAATTGGTCATGGATCTTATAGGGTTAAATAAGAATAAGTTATAGCCTAGAATGCACACCACAAGATCAAGGACTTGAAGGATGTGTTAATCCATCCAAAAAAATTTATAGGTCTTATATGTTTAATATCAAGATGGATTTTTTTTTTAATTGAAAACAAAGGAAATTTTTCCCAAGATATGCCATTGTTATATATGTCTTATTCATCTCAAAACCCAAAATATTTAATCTTCATATGGTGAACAAATTTAATCTTCTACTTGTCATTGGTTTCACTCCCCTTGTCAATAATCATATGCCTATTCTCTATAGCATTAAAAATGCATCATTACAATAAGAGGAAAATTTTGATGTCAATAAAAATAAAGTGTAGATGCATCTTTGTCAAGACTCTCATTATAAAGAAGACCATCACCACATCATTGATCATTTGGACTCTAGGGGTTGTCTTTAAGAAATAAATCTTGAAAGTTTATCCACAACAAAAGCTCACGAGTGAGACATATTATTTTAAATTTACGTAGGTAGCAAATAGTGTTGCAACTAGACAAGTTGAATTTAATGTTTTCCATTGTGAGTACTTATTCTATCCAATGCTCAAAACATCAATGATTAAATTACCTATAGATTTTGATATAGATGAATTATGACTTTACTCACGACTAAAAATCTACTCTCAAATCACATATAAATCTTTTCATATGTCCTGCATATGAATAAATAATGACAAATTGGTAGATAGAAGATAGAAAACCATTTGTAATCTCTCATGTTCTTAGGCATAATTTGTCTATCATTATCATTTACATCTTAGATTCATTCATGTGCATTGATTTTTATTTTTCCTTTAATTGAAAAAAATAAATCATAAAAATAGAACCTTTCATAAGTGCTTGAATTTTAGTCATAATAAATAAACTCAAGACTTTACATGCTATTCATCCATTATAAAGGAGTTTATAGCTTATTTGGAGTTGGAAATTTTGATTGGTCATTTTGTATTATCAAGAGTGTATGAAGGCACAATGAGGGTTAATTACTATCATTTGTTGTGTTAGAAGTAATTACACCTTCAAAGATGATTTTGTGCATCTCTTTTGTATCTTTCATTGCACATATTAAAGTTAAAAATCATGTGAAACATAAGTATCCTTCAAGATATCCTTATTTGTTCATATACCTATTGTGTCCTTATTTGCATAGACTATTATGTTATCCATTTAAATTTATTTCTCTCATACAATCATTACTGAAGACACCTTCTCCTTTAGATTGGTCATTATAAACTCATTGTTCAGGTGAACACTCAATAAATTCATTCTTTTGGATTGCAATGAATAAATAAATATTCTCACTAGGCACAATTGATATTAGATCTAGAATGATTGTAATAATTTTTTTGAGGATTGCATGAAAGAGTGAAAATTGATAATTGTGCCTCATGAAAAACCCATGACTATTGACCCCATTTTAAGGGAAGGGAAAATCCATACAAAGCATGGAAGCAATGAAACATTTCCAGCTGAGGTGGGTGATGATAAGGTATTTGAAGTGGTGGACTTGAAGAAGTGTAACCAAAAACACATGAAAAGTTTAGTGACATGTCACATATGTGAATGCAATATGTAGCTTCCACCAAATTGTTTAAGTTAATACATGACGAAAACAAATGCCATCTCGATGAATATAGATGTCTCGTTGAGGTATTTTTCAAACCATATATTGTCACAATGACCATATGTTTAAGAGTGTTTAATTGGGTCAAATTAAGATCCCTACCAGTATTTGCATTCTCTCTCCAAGAGATATGGTGGTTTGATGTATTATAATATAGTACATATTATACATAATAAATAATAAAATATTAGTCTTAAATATTATATATTTATGTATAATTTTATATTTTTATGTATAATATTTTATATTTTTATATTATGTTATTATATTATTATTTAAAGGCATTTATTTTTTAATATTAGCTAGATAATATATAATATGCACACTAATTAGTCATGGATATTATAGGGTTAAATAAGAATAAGTTATACCCTTGAATGAACCCCACAATGCCAATGAATTGAAGGATGTGTCAATCAATGCAAACTATTTTAAAGGTATTATATGTTTAATATCAATATGGAGAAACAAATTATTTAAAACAAAGGTAAAATTTCAAATAGTATTATATTATATAGTATGGTATATATGTTTTATTCCTTTCGAAGTCCAAAATGCTTGAAAAATATGCATTGCTTTGTTGGGTGGTGTGTTGGCTTGTTCATATCGCGAACAAATTTAATCTTCCACTTGTTAATGGTTTCAATCCCCTTGTTAATAATCATACATATATTCTCTATAGCAATATAGAAGTATCATTAACATTAAGTGGGAAATTTTGATGTCAATCAAAATAAAGTGTAGATTCATATTCATCAAGAATCTCATAGGGAATACCATCATGCCACATCATTAATCCTTTGGAGTCTAGGGGTCTTAGTCATCTAATAAATCCTTCAAGTTTCTAAACATCAAAATCTCATGAATGAGACATATTATTTTAAAGTTATGTAGCCAACAAAAAATAGTGCACTTGGATAAGTTGAATCTAGTGTTTTCCATTATGAGGCCCTATTCTACCCAACACCCAAAACATAAAGGCTTAAATTACCTATACATTTTGATCTAGATGACTTACAACATGATTGAATGCCATAAATCTACTCTCAAATCACATATAGATCTTTCCATATGTCCTCCATGGGACTAATGAATGGCATATTGGTAGTCTTAGGATAAAAACTCTTTTGAAAACTCCCATGTTCTTATGCATAATTTATCTATCATTATAATTTACATCTTAGATTCACTCATGTGTAATGATATTTTACATTTAATTTAATTGACAATAATAAATCTTAAAATAGAACCTTTCATAAATGCATGAATCTTAATCGTAATAAACAAACTTGAGACTTTACATGTCATTCACCCATTGTAGACAGGGTCATAGCTTACTCAGAGTTGACATCTTTGATTGGTCATTTTCTATTGTCAAGGGTGGATGAAGGCATCATGAGGGATAACTACTATCATTTATTTCATTGATAGTAATTACACTTTCAAATATGATTGTGTGCCTCTACCTTGTATCTTTCATTGTAAATTTTCAATTTCATACTCGTGTGAAACAAAATTCTCTTTGAACATATCCTTCTTTGTTCATCTCCTAGTTGTGTCCTTCTCCCCATAGACTTTTATGTTGTCCATTTAAATTGATTTTCTCTAATACAATCATTATTGAAACTGCCTTTTCCTTTAGACTAGTCATTATGAAATCATAGCTTAGGTGATTACTCAAGAGATTAATTCTTCTAGTTTACAAGAAAAAAAAATATTCTCACTAATCACTATCGATATCAGACCTAGGATAATTTTAAAAAGTTTTCCGAGGATTGAAAGAAATAGTGTAAATTGATAGTTGTGTCTCATGCAAAACCTATGATTGTTGACCCTATTTATAAGGGATGTGCAAAACCATACAAAAAATGAAAGTGATGAAATATTTAATTGTGAAGTGGGTGAAAATAGTGAGGGGTGATGATAGGGTATTTTAAGTGATGGAGTTGAAGAAGCCCAACCAAATAGACATGCAATGTTCAGTGACATGTCACATATGTGAATGCAATATGTAGGTTCCACTAAAATGTTTAAGTCTAGATACATGATTGAAATAAATGTCATCTCTATGAATACAAATGTCTCTTTGAGTTATTTTTTCAGTGATATATTGTTATAATGACCATATGTTTGAGAGTGTTTGTTGGGTCAAAGAGATTGAGAAAGTCCTTTCAAAATACTTTTTAAACTTTTTCTAGATTATGTGTTATTATGCCGTGAGGGATTAGAATGCCATAATGCTTGGATAGAGCATGTATAAATTGGTGGGTATTTGAACCCTCATTCAACAAACTACCTAAGATTGGTTGTACTTGTGGTCCCCATATAAATCGTGCCTTTCTTCTATTCACTAAATGAATAAAAATAAGTATTATTGTTACAAATACAATAGTTCTTGTTAGTGTTACTGAGAATGAGAATATAAAATCTTTTAAATATCTATATCCATATCTATTTGCATATGGAATAACCCATCACTCAAATAGATCATATAAAAGACATCTTTCATAGAAGAAGTCTTTTCCATTTTTTGTCTAATTGATTTTATATTCATCTAATTAGTTTTACATAGTTAATACAGTTACAATTTTTGTCAATTTAGTTTTAAACTTATCGAAATTGACACATGGTGCATTCTATATGTTTTTAAAAAAGCTGTTGGATATCTGACACTTTTTTCAATTGTGTCTTTGGTAATTTAAATAGTTAGAAGGAAGCTACATATTACATCATTAGATGTGACATGTCATTAAAATTTATACATGTATTTTCATGGGCTTCATTGATTCTATCATTGAAATACCTTGTCATTTCCCCTCATCATCACTACTGAACTCACCTTGATATCTTTCAACACTTGCATGTTCTGTATGGGCTTGCACATCCCCACCAAATCATCACCGCTTAAGTTAAGTATAAAACAAAACATCTCCTCCTTACATAGTGCATTGCCACACCATATAAAGACACACACAACCTCATTTTTTAATATCTCTTTCACAAAAAATATCATATTTTTATTTCTTAATGCATTGTGAGAAAAATGTTAAATGAGGTCAGCAGTCATGAATTTTGAGAGTGATACAACTACCAATTTACACTCTTTCACTTTACAAATACTCACTTTATTATTACATAATTTTAATTATATTATAGTTAATATTATAATATTATATAGTATTATAGTTAATATAGATATATAATATATGTAATAATAACATTATATATTATTAATGATATTATATTTAATTTATAAATAATATATACCTAAATACATAATAAAAATAAAAATTGAACATAAATAACAATGATATTTTTAAATTTTACCAATAAAATTATCAACTTAGTACAATGACGAAAATATAAATACCAAATTCCATGATTATTAGGTTCTTTCTTTGAAAAGTTCACAAATTAATTTTTTTGAAGTCCCAAGATTAAATAACAAAGAGCATTATCCTTCAAATACATGATGTGGCAAGTAAGTTTGACAACCATGATTGAAACAAATTTTTAATAAATCACATGTATGATATCATGTTAGTACATACCAATTAATGACCTTGTTTTTAAAGTTTCACAACAAATAATATGTTAGTACACATCGTATGGAAGAAATAATATGTTTTTTAGTTATTGGCTCTCTACAACAACATCAATGGTGGAAGTAGTGCAAGACTAATATTCAACCGACTAAACTTAGATTATGTAAGTTTTATTATATAATTTTCCACCGACTAAACTTAGAATATGTAAGTTTTCTTATATAAATTTTTACCGACTAAACTTAGAATATGTAAGTTTTCTTATATAATTTTTTCCAAATCTATGGTGGAAGTAGTGCAAAGGCTACTATTATGAAAGTACAAGGTTACAATTGTTTTCCAATCTATGGTGGAAGTAGTACAAGACTAGTATTCTACTTATTAATATTACAATTATTTTTGGTTTACGGTGGAAGTAGTACAATATTATTATTCTACTTACTAACACTATAATTATTTCCAGTCTATGATGGAAGTAGTATAAAACTATTACTCTAGTTAATATTATAATAATTTCTATTTTATGATATAAGTAGTACAAGACTATTATTCTATCTATTAAACATGACGTGTAAGCTTAGATGTATTGATAAAACAAATTAATCAATATTATTGAAAAAATGAAAGAAATGGCATTTAAATATTGCATGGGATGTCAGTTTGGATGTAATGATAAAAAAAATTAATCAATATTATTGATAAAAAGAAATAAAAAGCATTTAAATGTTAGCATGAGGTGTCAACTTAGATGTGTTGATAAAATAAACAATCAATATTATTGAAAAAAGGAAAAAAAGAGAATTTAAATGTTGTATAGGGTGTCAGCGTTGATGTATTGATAAATTTTTTTTATCTATATTATTTAATAAAAGGAATAAAAGGACATTTAAATGTTGCATGTGGTGTTAGCTTGGATATACTAATAAAACAAATTAATCAATATTATTGAGAGAAGGAAAGAAAGGGCATTTAAATGTTACATGGGGTGTGAGCTTGGATGTATTGATAAAATAAATTAATCAATATTATTGAGAAAAGGAAAGAAAGGGCATTTAAATGTTGCATGGGGTGTCAACTTGGATGTGTTGATAAAACAAATTAATCCATGTGTTTTAGGATCTTATGAGGAAGTCCTTCCTATTGAGAGTGGCAAGATAGTGGTGAAGCCTTTATATTTTTAATGGTTTGTGTTGTCACTAATAAAAAAAAATTGGGGCCACTATTTTAATAAGGGTCACATAGCAGTTTGTCCTTGCCTTTGTATTATAATTAAGGAATGGAAATAGATGAAGATATAAAGATGATTCTAGACTAAGGTCATTTGCAACAAGTACATTGTATGGCCTAACAATAAAATTTACAAATGACTATTATGTTTTCTTAATATTTTGTATTGAATGATAAAAAATTTAATTAATTTAATCTAGTTTATAGACATGTTATTCACAGGGCACATGTCCCTCTCACAGATCAACAATAGCTTTCTTACCTAGAGTGTGTTATTAAGTTGACCAATGTTGGTAATTTTTTTGCAATTAGTAAATGATTTGTGGTTGATATATTATCTAAACCATTTAGTTAAGTTTCTAAATGTTGATAATATTTATTTGAACCCTGTAAATTACAAGCTACTTTCTACAATAACAAAATTGCTCATATTGTAATTATAGATGCTAGTAGGATACTAAGGGCAAGCAATGAGAGATGAACAAATTAATACAAAGAAAGGGAACTTAATTACATCCACTTATTTTGATGGATTATTATTGATTTATATTTTATAAACATAGAAATTGATTGACATATTACATTGATTTGACATGAAATCTTACACGCACTTGGATATTGACACGATAATCCATGTCTCAATAAGGCATCTTGGGGCACCTATGAATACTCGTAGGTGTTGGCAAAAGTTTGTAGATTTTACTAATGACATAACTTCAATATTTAGGAAAATAATAACAATGACTACCTTAAGTTAAAATCATTAAAATACTATAAATGATGCAACCAAAACAAAGACTCATGTACATGTTGAGAATAAGAATATGGTATGATATAATTTGAATAGCATTATTCAAACCTTGAAAACAAAAAATAATTTTTTGAATGGTTCATACTCTTATCAAATTTCATGTATATTATGTTAATTATCTATCCTAGAATGATGTATATTATCAAGAATGAAAACATTTAAAGAGTTAGGAACATGAAAAGATTAGAAGTTATTCAAGGTAAAAATAAACAAGGGTCGTAACCTCTTTAGTGGTGTAAATGCATGTTTTGGGGATTACGAGCATTTTTCACTTATTAGTCATGTTGTTTTGGGGATATCTTATTGTTATTGGGTAGCATGATCCATCTATCCATGACGTGCGAAGGTATTTGGTAAATCTACAAAAAAATGTGGAGATATATTTTATAGGCCTTGTTCAAATGAAACCTTCCTTGAGAGAAGGTGTTCATAATTTGAGATCACTGGGACTGATCATGCTATACTGTATGATGGATATTTGATATAATTTGGATGGCATCTAGACATCAGGTGACCTGATGGAAATCATAAACCCTTGTGTTTCACCGTCATGTACACTTAATTATTGTGATGTGAAATTACCTTGGCATAAACTAAAAAAACACTTGAGTCAATTATTTATGACCTATTTCATGTGGTTACTCCTTGCATGTAAATTTGTTACATGTCATGTAAAGCCATTAATTTTATTGATTATGTTAAATCATGTATATTGGTACCTTCATTATACTATGTGTATGTAGTTAACCTTATGGATTTTCACATTTTCTTCTTGATATCAACATTGTCGTATGAGCACTGTTATGTATGATTACATGTTGTTAACCATAGAACACGGGAATGATGGTAAATTTAATTTATAATCAAATATTCCACTTCTCAAATCAACCATGTGAACCTTAATTTTCTCTATGTTTTCAAAATTGATGTATGAGTATTTTGTGTACATGTTATGGAATAAATGTGATTTTATGTTGATAACATATTGGTATGTGGTAATGTGACGGTAAGCTACTCATGTTACATAAATTTCTCTCTTGAAACCAAAATCTATCATTGAAATATGCCAAAGCATAATGTTGTATTGTGTGGTGTAATCCCACATCACTAATCTAGTAATAAGCATTGGTGTAAGTATGAGGTGAGGGTAGACAAGAATTATATCCATAATGATTTATACCGATTATGGGTTAGGAAGTGGAGTCTCTCATAGGCTAAAAATTCACTTTACCCCTTTTCACAAAGTAGCCACCTGATTCATTCAGAGTGTGCACCATGAGTACCATAAATTGGTCATCGAATCTTAGTCTATAATGGTCACTTTATGGATTTGGCATGCCTCTAACCACCTCTTGATGGTTGTGGTAAAATAAACCCTTGTGAACTTTTATTGTTATAACCTTGTAAATCACTAACCGGTCTTATAAATTGGACATTTATGCAAAATCAACAAGCTGGTACTTGCTAAAATGCATGCATGTATTGTCTTGTAAGTGTAAACATGTTATGGTTTAGGTATTGTTTTTGTTATACCTCTTAGAGATATTCTAGGATGAATATTTTTATTTTGTTTTAAAAATCATAATTGGAATGCATGCTAATTTAATCCTCTAAAAGAGTAACATAAAGCCCTGATTAGGAGGTGTTAAAAAACCTAGGTACCCACTTGACTCTTGGTTAGAGTGATGGAAGTTGGGTAATGCCCTTCGATCGATTATTTTTGGATGGTGAGATTGGTATCCCTAGACCATTGTGTGAGTTCACATGTGTTAGAGAACATGTTGTCAACCTTTAGGTTACATGTGATGCCTGGAATGGCTTCTCTAATGTTTAGTGTGGTTGGTGCAGGATGCTACACTAACCCACAATTGGTTGATGATGAAATAGAGTAATTATAATAGTATGGACTACTAACTTTTTGAAATGGAATTCTATAATGAATGTTCTTAATATTATGCATGTGGCATAATGTTTTTAGTGGAAGATTTCACTCTTAGTTTGGGATTCTAGTTGTAATCCAGTTGGATTGAATAATTTTAATCATTGACCTCATGTTGCAAGTCTATGTGTGTTTTCACAGAGTAATTAATGATATTGGTAAAATTTATTTTATGTTGAAACTGCTAATTTGATTTAGACAATCAATCTAGATAATTTGTTGAACTATGGTTGTATTTTCCTTCTTTGAAGAGTCAATAACATTTTTATTGGAAAGTATTTTAAGGTAAGTGTAAGTTGTTATGTTTTGGAACACTATATGTTCTTGGTGTTTAATTTACCACATTCATAAATGGTTAGAATAGTTGAAAACAACAATGTTGTATTGAAATTAATAATTGTTGCCATGAAATTTTGTTGATTAAGAAAGGCATTTTCAGTTCGCTAAATGTATTGGTAGTTGGTTTTGGAAAATTCGAATGTTATTGACATCCTTTTAAGAAATGAGATTGGAAAAGTTCCAACCAAGTTAGGATATTTGGTGGAATTTTATGTTATAATAGTGATGCATAAGTGTTGTTCTACCATATCAGTGTCGTAAAGGACACATGAAGGCAGGATGGAGGCCATTACTTGGCCTGACATAATGAAGAATGTGGATAACCTAATGGTATAAAGTAAGAATGCCAATAGGATACGACTGAGGCATTTCCACCCCTCAATAGGTAGATATGTTGTGAAGCAATGATAATTAGTTTAGTTGGACATCTTCAAAGAATATTTTTCTTGACTATTGATAGTTTTTGGAACAATTCCTCTTTAAAGAGGGGAGGATGTCATGACTTGACCTTGTGGCCTATTACAGATATTTGATTATAGCTTATTTTAGCATGTTTTGATAACACCTAGACTAGTGACTATTGATGTTGGTCTTATTTTAGATGGTTGAGATGTGAGATACCTTGGGTAGTTGTTATGAATATGCTACATCATGGTTGATGCTCACACTAGGTTCATCCTATTTTGATATATATAAATTGTTTACACTAGATTAATTTTATCATGTTATATATGTTTCTTCAATTATTTAAATTATGATATTTTATTGATATATCATATTTCACTAATGCAGATTGACATTGACTTATCTTATAGCTATTGATTATGTTTCATAGGGCATGCTCAGGTTCATGGTCATCAATACTGATTCTAGTTCCATTTACATCTATAGATGACTATGCTTAATTTATTACTTCATGTTTAATGATTCATTATACATTTATTATCATTATATCGACATCATTTTGGTACTGGTGATGTCTTATTTGGTAGATACAGGAACCATGCCATGAGCTAGACTCGATGGTGGGTTTGGAAATCTTGGGTATATTTGAGGGGTGAAAAAACAATTAGAATGCACTTTGACAGGTATAATGTGTATGATGTGATAATGAGCCACCATTTTTTTATATTTTTATTTCATTATCACTTTTCATCTTTTATTAGGATTGCCATATATTTGTGTGTGTGTGTGTGGTTTTATGCTTACTCCTTGTGTTCTTAAAGTTATCACTCATGTATATCTCGTGTTATGGTTATCCTTCTTGGTGTTATTGGACTTGATCCTAAAATCTATAATGAGTGGGCATGCTCTACTAACTTGTTATGTTATTGGTTTGGCTAGACCGTGCATGGGTCTCTTGACCTTGGAAAATGTCATTAGTAACCCCCTTCATGGGAAATTAAATACTAGGAGCTTTTATTGGTGTTATGATTTTTGTGATCATTATTATTTTAATGATTTTTATTAATTATTATCTTAAAGATTTCATTGTCTGTTATTGTTATTGTTGATTTAGTTAATCATTATTATTTTAATAGTTTTTGCTAATTACTATTATTGATCATTGGAAGGACCTTGGTTGTTAATGACCTTATTGATTTTGTTAATTATTATTTATTTAATGATTTTATTGATTATATGGGTCAATTTAAGTTATTTGGTCATTTTATTATTATTTTAACCTTTTGATTTTGGTATGCTTTAACCCACCATGATTTTTATTAATGATTATTATCTTTATGAATTTTTTTGTTATTATTGTTTAATCAAATTAAGGGTTATTTAATCTTATTATTATTTTAATTTATGGTTACATCCTTTTTTTGGTGGTTGACTTGCACCCCAAGTTTTGGAATTCATCCATTTTGGAGAGTTTTATGTGGTTTAACTAGGTCAAAACCCTAGGGGCTGAGTAAATTTAGGGTAGAAGAGAAAAACACTTTGCCCTTTTTCCTTTTGAGGAAACCCCACACTCTCCTAGCCATTTTTGTTGTTATCCTTCCTTTTTCGATGTTGGGTCAAAACCCTATGCTGGGAGCAGGGAATTGAGGAAGAAGAAGGGGGAATTAGTGGCTATGGGGGAGTCATTGCCTGAATTGGTGGGACAATTTGGCATAAGTAGTAGGTTGCTATAAAAAGGAAGCCATGATTCTTATCTAAAATCCATGTTTTTAACCATGGTGGCCTGCATCTTCTAGGTATGTTATAAAAATGATTTTTATAGTGGGGAATTGGTTTTAATTTATTATTTCTCCAATGAAATGTGTTAGAATCATTACAAATTCATGGGGAAGTTGTGAGACTTCCCTATGAATTTTTAATGGCCTATATTCGATTTTAAATCAAAATTTTCTCCTTGTTGGGTGCTATAAATTATTATGGACTTTGATTTATCATTTCATTTTATAAAAATAAGAGAAAATTTAAATTATGGGATTTAAGTATTATATAATTTGGAATCTTAATTGATTTAGTGGATTTGAGTATTATTTTACCAAGTATATGGCAATGATTTATAGCTGTGCAAAACCCTGCTATAATTGTTTGATAAACTTGATAAATCTACCCCAATAGGGTCTCTAAAACCATGTTTTTTCTGTCAAATACCCATTGGGTGACTCCTTGATAAATTATTATGATAGGTGTTGATATGAATTTCATATTCCACTCTTTGCCCACATGTTGGGTTGATCTAGCCACTTATTGGCTATTTTAGTCTAAGTAGAAAACCTGTTAACTTCCAAATCTCTTTGTGAAAACATGGATTATTTTATTTCTCATACCTCCTTTAGGATTAAAAAATCTTGTGTCTATGGATGATTACTTATGAGGTGTCTTGGAATAACTCTTGGTTCAATACGTTTGACTATTACACAATATGTGGGCTTCATAAAAGTTAATTTAACTTATTGATCAGAATCTTTTATTTTACTCCTATGGTATGGAGTGGTTTCCTCAAAAAATGGTTGGGCTATAATTAACAGTCATGAATTACATTTTTTTTATTCCACTTATTATAATGAGGCTGCATTGTTTTGGATTCAAATTTTGATTAAATGTTTGAAGGCATTTAATTGTTGACTATACACAACTATTTATACGCCAAACCAAGTTTTATTTATTTTATGAATGAATTTATTCCTTCTCTTTGAATTGAATGAGTCGATTTGGCTAGTATGTATTGAATTCATTGTGTTTGACAATTTTACAACCAGGTAAGCCTCTTGGCCTGAGCAATAGACTTGGATAGACCTTTCAGTCTTGCTAAATGGATGTGATAGATCCTAATTTACTATATAAGTCATCTCCTATAAATATTCATGGATGACTTGGGTATTTCTCAAGATGATTAGCTTGTTAGGTGATTTAGTTTTTATGTTGCCTACCTTAGTTTCTCTTTTCTTTTATTAACCTTTTTTTATAAGTTTCATTGGTGGCTTAGTATATTTTGCATACCTTTTACTTCGCCTGAGTACCCAATTACTGAAACCCTTCACCTAGCTGATGGTTAGGGTGGTAAAGACAAGTTATGGTTTGGTTCATAGGGCTAGTTTTGAGGGGTGTTCTCATTGTCATGTTCATCCCTCTTCCTTTGATGTACTTGGACTTACGTGTTCATCCCTCTTGATCATAACTATTGGTGTATGATTTTAGGAGATGTGATGGATTGTTCCATGGTTGTTCATCTTATGTACTAGTTCCATTTTCTTGCATTATGTAGTCTTGAAACATTTATTATGTTGGAAAAGAATAATACTGTATATGATGTTGTTATTGTTGTCATCATTGATGGTGGTAACTTGGTTTTATATATTTAACTAGCTGTCATTATTTCTCTTAATATGCATATATGTTGAATTCTATTTAGTACATTGAAACAAAAGTTATAATTTTGACTGCTGTATGTTATGCTTTGAATTTTATATGCTATTGAATACATATTTGGATAATATAGTGACATACTTGTTGATGTGAGTTAAGCACAAAGTTGTAAAATAAAATTTATATTGGAACAATAGTATATATATTATCTTTGTTTTGGAATTCATATGAAAGCAAGCTAGAATCATCTTATGGCATGCTGAAAACATTTAGAGATTTTAATCTCCTTGATGAAATTGAGAATATAAACATATATTTTGTGATAACCATATCATGTGACATCTTTACAACATAGAATGCCAATTTAGTATATAGACTTACCTCTTGTTTATGTCAATAGCATGGTGTGATCTAACTATATTGAGAGAGATTAGTATTTTTGAAAAATGTTCAATAATGTATTATACTTGGGATTAAATTAGTATCCATAAACAAAGTATACATCGTATAGTATGATATATGCATACTCACTGATGTCATTTTTATTATGATGTTTAATGAGTTCATGAATTTCATGGGGTTATGATGAACTAAGAAACTAAGGTAAAGTTGTACAAAGTTGGGTTATGCTTGAATATATGGAGGTGAAATCATTACTAAATGGGGGTTATGTGGTGTTTGTTTCACTTAAAAAGCATGACTAACATAATGCGTTACCTTATAGATAATAAATGGTTACTTCCTTTATTATGTTCCATATTTATTATCATCTCATTTTGATTATATGAAAGCTCTTAATTTATGTCATGGTTATTTGAAAACATGATCTATTGTATGTTTATGAGTTGGGATAAATCAGTCATAGTAGTTTAATTTATGCAATCAATTTCTTTGATGATAGATGCAATGTATTTCATTATAGTATTAGTTGTCTTGATGGGTGGATTTTCATCTTTAGTGAGTGTATTTCTATTGCTTAACAAATGAAATATAGTGTTATAGACTATTGGAAATATTTAGGAAAGCTTATTATTTCAACTATTCATAATTCAACTCTTAATTAATGAAATGTCAGTTATATTATTTTGATTGCATTCATTATGTTAATTTAAATTGAGTGGAGTTCCTGAATTGTAAGTTGGTTTATGATGGTATGAGATAAAAGGACCTAGAGTTGATGACTCACTAACAGAATCTCAACTAGTAGCATCACTTCCATTGTCTGTATGAGCTGGAATGCATTCATGAGATAGATGGTCATTGGATTATAGGTGGATGTGTGTGATTAAAATTTATGAACTTGCCTTTGGTATTGAATTTATTGGTATGATTTATATTGTGATTATTAAAATGTGAATAATCCTTGTGATTGGTAAATATTCTCAAAATTGGGATGAGAGTTTAATAAACTACGAAAACCCATAATGTTTACACTTGGATATGTGATTAAGTAGTCCACCTTGGTTATGAGTTATCAAGTTATAACTTTACCTATTGGTCACTCACATTATTGGTTGAATTTAATTAAGTAATGTACTATTTCATGAGAATACACATATTAATTGAATGGCATGAATGCCTATGTTTTATACAATAACATGATATTATAACCAAAGAACAAGTAAGTAACATATAGGTACAAGACCCTTATGACTGACTTATAGGATGGTATATCTATATCATGATAAGTAATTTTATTTTTGAATGCCATCCATATGTTTATTCAATAGGATGCTCACTTGTGTGATGTCATTCATCTTGAGCTAAGTGTATTGTGTCTCATTTAATTTAATGAGAACAATTCTTTCATAATGGAGATATATATTGTGTGTGACCTTCATCAAGTAAGGGAATGATGGTGAAATGATCCCCAAAAAATTTAAATCATGGTATAGTGATCCAATGGGGGTAGTAAAAGGACTAGTCTTTGCTTGGGTGATTCCCAAAAGATTATGGTAACCTTTAAGCTTATGCCATGCCAATTCTAGTAGTGGTTTGAACATATCCACTTGATGATATCATGATTTGGTAAGACTCACCTAGGAAAAACAAGTGAGATGAATTCTCTTATTTGGTCAATTTGAACCTCTATGCTTAATTATTTCATTCCTTTATTTTATTTTTATGCTTAGAAAATGGTTAGCAAGATAAAATTGGATATGATTAATTCTATTCTTGTTGATTCTTAGTATTATCTATTGGAATAATAGAGATACTGGCTATAATATTGTTGGCATATTATGCATGAATGAATTATTTAGTTTTTTGAACTATTAAACCATGACTACATGGGTTAACCATACATTTAGGTAGAGCTAAGGGTTCCTAGGTGGTCCGATAGAGAGGGTGAGTGCCTTTGTGAGGTTTGAAGGTTATGTGTATGGGTCTGAATACCAACACCCCCTTGAACAATATATCTTCCTAGGGTAACATTCTTCTCTATGGCATTTCTTAATGGCATTTATCCCTAGGTGAGCATTCAAGGTGAACCAAATCTAGATGTTGGTTATTAGTAGTTTAATGAATTTAATGTTGAGATGCATTGTGTTACATTAAATTTGTGTAGCAGGCCCTAAATGGTGTTTCATCATGTACTTTGAAAGGCAATTCCATTTTTTGGGGTTGTTTCATTGAGTCATCAAGAACTAGTAGTAAATTTATGGTAGATTCTGTAAGACAAATGTGAGTAATGGATTGTGGAAAAAAACTAGGTGATAGTCGTTGTAGGTGCAAACTAGGAACCTATAGCCATAGGCCAAGAGAGTAAAATACCACTAAAGTAAGAATATAACATGGATATATATCCAAAGAATGAATGGGATCAATATGTAATAGGTAAAATAGGAATTAAAAAAATGATAAATGAATACATAGATCCTATCATGCCTATAAAAATGAAGAAATGATAACAAAATTGAGGGGTTAGGAAGAAATTATACCCTAGTGTGTCAAAACCTTTCATTCATTCCAAAACTTGGTTGTTTGTATGAAGTTATATATAGTCATGAAATGGAAGGTAATGTTTGTTGATAAGGAAGTAAATCCCAATAAAATCAACAACATACTTTCCATGCTCCACTATCTAATACCTAGTCAACTTTTGAACCAACTCATCCATAGTTCATCTTGGTAGTCTGCTTGTGTGAAACAATGTTGAATCTTATAGTATAAATATAATTGTTGTGTATACCCATCATGATACAAGAGTATTTGTTGAATGACCCATAGATGATGTGAATCCACCTAAAATATGCATAAATTTTTTTGGGTTTCCCCACGTGGCACCATATATCAAATTGGTGGGTATATGTTTTTGTATCAATAAGGATAAATTTAATACATTTTTTTTTACAGAAAACCAAGACATTTCATAGAAAACATCTTATTTCATCTATATACTTGTGCAATACATATTAGTTGTATATATCAACAACTCAATTTTAATTGATTTACTATTATATAGTATTTATTATCTTCTTAACTTAATATATCCATCCTAGATAAGCCTGAAATATATATTATTAATTATATATATATATATATATATATATATATATATATATATATATATATATATATATATATATATATATATATATATATATATAATTAATAATATATATTTCAGGCTTATCTAGGATGGATATATTAAGTTAAGAAGATAATAAATACTATATAATAGTAAATCAATTAAAATTGAGTTGTTGATTTAGATATAAGATTATAAGACACACAACATGAAATATAGGAATGGAATAAAAAATTGAGTATTAATATATATAATCACAAAGAATGCAATGAAAGTTATCAAATAGTTGATTACCTATGCCACAATGATGTTTGATGTTGTGTATGACATGGATCAATTGTTCATTCATTTAGGACAAATCTTGGTGAGGATATGAGAATGAATCAATCTAGTCTTTAGATATCATAATAGTATCTTGCAAAACCTGAAAAATATTCTTGAAATGTTTTTATATCAAATCAGTATTACAATCTATCATTAAGTTCAAACATGCTCAAATAAATGTGTAACATATGTTTTGTAGTTGAGGTGTGAAAATGTTTTGAATATATCTACTTAAGGATGGTTGATATTAAGTCTTTAGGGTGATTCAAGTTCCTAATTTCATGGAGATTTCAATTGGATGCTAATGCAAAAATATTATTTCAGAATGTAAACAATTATTCTTCATTTTGTTCAAAAGATTTCCAAGATGAATGTGGTAATATTTAATGGAAAGTAATAGCATCCCAAATAGGATCCAATAATCCTATAGTTTGGATGATATATTTAAGAGGAAAAACATATTGTTGGAGAAAATGATACAAATGGATTAAATTTGTTGTTTTGATGTTTTATATGTAATTAAAAATGAATGTTTAATTGTAATATGTTCATAATTATAGCTTCTAGTGAATGATGGGAATAGTATATTTGTCATTTAAAAGGATTTATATCTATACAATGGTTTTGGCTTCATTAAGGACTGGGTGATAGGGTATAATTTTGTGTTATTTCTATCTTTGTATTGTTTCTCTATCTAAAACTAATAAATATTATATTTTGGGCACCACACCAAATGAAATGTAGTAATTTTTCAAAAAAATTGTATAAATTTACCATAGTTAATACAAAATAAACCATTTTTATGTAGTAAGGTTTGTTCTAGCCTTTGATTTCTAGGGGTTAGCTTATAATTTCTACGGTCTGGCCTATAGTTGCTACATGATAGCCTATAGTGCTACAATCTAGTTTGTAGGTTGCTACTAACTGGCCTGTAGGTGATTTACAAATTAAATAAAACATTGGTGGGTGGTTTTCAAGTGGGCTATATTATTATGCCATTAATAAAAGCATTCCCATGGTTGCATTCAAACATATAAACACAAACATTTGTAAATTTATTTAAATAATTAAAATTTCTGCAAAATCTAATTATTTTAAAGCATGAATACTTAATGGTAAAACCTAAATTTTGAATGATTGTGGGTCAAGGATTGGATCATTATTGGTCTGGAATGCATTATTATTTTTTTTATATTTTACAAGAGTTGGTCTATTTATTATGATGACTATGAATTTGGTTTTATAATCCTTTCATGAAGGTGGAACTATATTGAGTTTATTTGGTATTTATGGTGTGTTATCATTTACTTAATAAAATTTGGTTAAGCCAATTGTTTCTAAGGTTATGTGTAAGTTAAGCAAGAGAAAACAAATTAATATCAATCCTCAACTCTTAACCTCACAACTGTGTGTATTGAAAGGGTTGATAGGTTGACTAATTGATAAAGTTTTTTCATTAATTGTTATCTCAAAGGTTAGGATAGGTTATAATATGTTTTGGATAACAAAACAGTGATGATTATTTCTAATAACTAACCTTATGTCTTGTTTATTGGCTTTAGGGTGGTGAATTCCATGACTAACCCTAATACCAAACCCTATGGGTAGTGGTTGTTGGTAATGATTCATAAAATGTTGATAAGGTAGTAGGGTGTAACTTCATGCATGAAGTGTATACCAATTACAAGAAGGAAAAACATAACCAAGAAAATGAAAATTAAGTGAGTTATAAAAGATACCTAGTTTTGGCAACCAAGATCCTATTTGAGCTATAAATAATCTTTGCTCTCCAATTTTTCCAAATTGTATATTTTAATTTTGTGCCCACATATCTTGGCATCTACACTTATCCTGTTTTCTACAAAAATCAACACAATAAAAAAATATTTTGCCAGTTGGCTTTGAAATTTTATTATTCCTTATAAAAATTTATCAATTATATTTTAATATTTAGAGATAAATAATTTTTAGAGGTAGTTGTAGCATTACTTATGAGAAAATATAAAAAATGTATTTATCAAAAATAAGAGATATAAAAATATTAGTTCTTGTCATCACAATTTATCCAAATTTTTCTTCTTTAGCTCTAAAATTGAAGGTAGGCATATAGGGGTGGCAACCCCAATAGAATCAAAGGGAAACACCCCTTGCAGGGTTTGGGGGTATCACCTTAGGTTTTCTCCCTTTTGTTGTATAGGGTGAGGTCAAGGGCTATAGCCCTCGAAGCTAGATATGTTTTCCTTCTCTTGTTGCCTTCAAATTATTCATTGTGGAAGTTATTTTCTCCATGTTTTTATATGTTTAATTTGTCCAAAAATGCATTATTTTTGTTGATTTTAGATGAGATACTCCAACCATATCATCCATGCATTTTTTATTGATGTAAATAACTATTTCATGTTGATTTTACACAAACTTAATGCAATACAACTTAATCTAGGCCATTTTTATTTAGCAATGGATACATGAAACAAAACTTAAAGATCATGCATAAAGACTATTGCATGTTGGAGCTCATGCAAATAGTATTATAGGATAATTATTATCAATGGATATATTTTTAAACAAAGTATCAATCACTATGCATCAATATATTTCATTAAGTTTATAATTTATGATTTTTGTAGTTTGACTTTGTTTACTAGCCAATCCCAATATTCCTGTAGCCATAAATGTTTTTAAAAATCCTCCCTTCTCCATAGGTATTTTGTAGGTGCATATGTAGGAAGTATTCTATTATCCATTGATATGGGTGTTATCTCTACATGGAATCCTCCCTTATTAATAATTGTAGGCATTTTTATAGGAACTAGTTTAAGAAGTCTTCTCTTCTCTGCATGTCCCTAATATTATGTTGGAGAAATTAATATAGGAACTCCTCTCTCACCATTATATAGAGATATTTATATAAGACTAAATGCTTATATTTGCTATTTTCCATCAACAATTGCATGATTAATCTACAAGAATTTTTTACATGCAATATATTCTTACCAAAATGTCTAAAACCAACTATTCCATGTTGATTTCATTTATTTTTAGATGTAGGATAAGTTAAAATAATAGCTGCCATAGGTTTGCAAATAAGTGCATGATTTATGATTCTTACAGGCAACCTTTCTTCACCAATGGGAGTAGGATCCCTTATTGCAAATAGTTTCTTCTCACTAAGACATGTAATATAAATGAATTTAGGTTTATCGCTACCCACATGGGCATAATTATTGTATAAATAATGTCATATGATGGTTTCCTTGACTATCATCTACAATACAAACTACTATAGAATGATCTTATTTATTAAGATCTAGAGAGGTTACTACAGGTTAGTGTTTATACATAGGTGCATCCATTTCTATCGATATAGGTGGGATTCTTAAAACATTAATGAGTTTTTCAATAGAATATGGTGTAGCATAAATTGATGCAGACAACCTTTCTTGATTGTTGAGTGTAGGAGTCTCAGTAGGATAAATTATTGTAGACTAGTATTCATCAACAAATGCTAGGGAAATAATTTAATTTTATCAATTGGTGTAACACCAACTTTAGATCATTCTCATTCTCCAAAAAATTTAGATGTTGATAAATGATAAATTTATACATGTCATCTTCCCTCATTAACATGTACAGGTATAAGTGTAGATAGTATTCCCTTATCAACACTTATAGATATTTATATGAAATTAATTATTTTAAATAACCTTTTCTTATTGACAGGTTTAGTATTTTATACTTGAGAAGTTTTTTTAGGTGCCTCTTCCTTTTTATACATTATTTTAGGTATAGGGCCATGATTTATATCCTTATGTCATGCCTTCATATTTATTATGTTGACTAAAGCTAAAAACATGGTGTTATTCACTTGAATTTACTTAATCATATATATGAGGGTTGATAGATCCTAATATACATCAACCATCCCTTTATTCTCTATGTCATTAACAATTTAAACTCCCCTAACTTTATTCATATCATCCATTTTCTCTTATTTTTATAGAGTCAATCTGTTTAAGGAAATTTTCTAAATATTATTAAAAGTGTTATATCATATAGAGACAAGATCCGTGATATTAGATTACATATTTTATCCCTACAATGAAAGGTGAACTTTCTTATCTTTAATTCCTAATTTCAGAAAATAAATTTACACTAAGAAAGAAATAAATTTAATCCAAGAAAGTAGTAGATTAAATCTAGGAAAGCAATAAATTGATATAGAAAGTAGGAAATTAAAGTAGAAAATATAACCCAACATTCTCAAGATTATAAAACTCAACACCTTCTCTAGAAAAGATGACAAAATGACAAGAAAAATAAACTACCCAATTAAACTTATGCAAGATCAATCTCTCATGTTCAACCATAAACAACTCTTCTAAGGGAAAAGTACTTAGTTCATTGACTATGTTACTTTCATTAAATATCAACCCAGGGTGTGTAAGCTTGACAAGATGTCGACACTATATGTGTGAAATTAGTATCTCTTAAAATTTGGGGTCCTAATCATTGCATAATTGAAACACACTTGCATAAAGTAAATTTTAGGAATTTAAAGTACAAAAAATTAAAGCACACTTACAAGAAAGTAAATAACATAAGGGAATTCTAATCTAACTCATAATTGAAATAACAATTTTATGTTGGAAACTTTCCAAACTTAATCTAAATGTAAAAAATAAAATATGATTATACAAAAAACACACATGAAATCAAATCACACATATTATATCAATTTAGCAAAAGCTAATAAATACATACAAATAATGAATAAATAAACTAAGCTAACGGATGAGAAATCAATCTTCCAATCCATGTGAGTGGACCCTACCTCAGTTACACTAGAGCTTGAATCCTATCATTATTAAAATAGATGAATTACTGAAATTTGAATTCATTTCATAACATTATAATTTTTCTACAACATAATTACAAAAATATTATGCTCACACTTGTTAACCTCCTAATTCTCCAATTGTCTTACTTCTCTATAAACTACCTACTAGCTAACTAATTTGTAACCTAATCTCTTTATTTTATATAGGAGAGATAGATTAATTATTTAGAGGATAAAAAATATAATATGTTTCAATTGGAAATATATGGTTGAACCCAAATAAAATAAATAAAATAGTAGTTATGCTTATAATAAAATAATACATATGATAATAATAATCACTTGCAATTGAGAGAAAATGATTCAGTTGAGTGAATCATTCTTCCATGTATTTAAGACACTATAATTACTCCATAAATCATGGAGAATATCTTGTTCCAAACCAAAAATTGCTACCCATGGTTTCTATAGGAAATATGCTATAAGAAAAAATGCTATAGGAAGTATGCCAAATATCATAGGAACAAAATAAATGTTACAAGATAGATTTTACAGAATGCAAAATCGATGTTATAGGATACAACAATCATATCGAATATGTCATCCTTTGATTATGGAGGGTATTTTGGATGATTTTGAATTCATCTATTAGCAAAACCATATCATAAAATAATTCAATTAGTCTATTTTATTTATAAATCACTATTGTATATAAATCCTATAATAGTGGTAAAAGTGGATGAGTTTATGGACTAATAATGTGACATATGAGTGTCATTCCTTACATCATCAATGTTTAATTAAAAAAATTAGAAGCATTTGGGAGAGTTATTGCAATAGTTCAATAAGGTTTTCCATGAGCCTACACAGTTACTGCCAATTAGGCCTAGTGAGAATGGAATACATTTTCTACTTGATATTTTGATTGCAAATCTTAAGTTATAGATTAATTACTTGAAGGATGCCCATGAGGCAAAACAAAAATTAATATCTTTGATTAATCAAGGTGTAATCCATCCTAGTAATTCTACATGTGGTTCCCCTATTGTTTGAATGATTAAGAAGGATGGTTCATGGAGAACGTGTGTTTATTATAAAGCGCTTAATAAGATAACCATCATGAATAAGTGCCCTCTTCCATGGATTGATGATCTTATTGATCAAATTCAACATTTTGAGTATTTCACTAAGATTGATTTGAAATCTAGGTATCACCAACTATGGATTAAGGAAGATGGCATTTGAAAAAAAAAATCAAAATAAAGCAAGGGTTGTATGAGTGGTTGGTTATAACTTTGGGTTATACAGTGCACTATATATCTTCATGTAGTTCATGAATCATGTAATTAATCCATTTATTGATTCCCTTTTCTTTATATATTTAGATGATATTAGTGTTTTTAGTAGAACTTTTGAAGATCATGGAGATCATCTTAAACAAGTTCAAGTTTTGAAGGAGAACAAGTTAGCGTTGATTGATAATACATGTGAACTTGTTTAACAATCAAATGTATTCTTGGTCATATGGTTGGAGATGGGGAATTGTGAATTGATTCAAAAAAGGTAGATGCCATCATAAATTATCCAAGGCCTTCTAATGTGACCAAGACAAGAAGATTTTTTGTTAGATTTAAATATTTGGAAATTTTCATCAATAAATTATCTTCCATAGCCTCACCCTTGCACACCATTATATTAGAGGAAAATTATTTAATTTGGGTTAGGAAGTAATAAAATGTATTTTATTTAATCAAACATAAAATTAACCATGTTATAGTTTTAGCTTTTCCTGAATTTGAACTATCCTTTGAGGTGGAAATGGATGATAGTGAGTATGCTATGGGGGTTGTCCTACTTCAATGAGGTAATCTGGTATGCTACCATTTAGAGTTATTTCATGGTGTAATTTTGAATTATCTTACATTTGATAAATAATTATATGTTCTTGTTCAATAAATAAATGAAATCATTATCTCATAGGTAAGGAAACTATTATCCATCCAGATCATCAACCTCTCCAATATTTGTTAGCAAAAAATAAACTTTAGTAAACTAGGCACTATAAGTGGATGGGATTTTTTCAATAATTTTATTTGGTTATCAAATATAATAAAGGTGTGACTAATAAAATATTTAATATGTTCTCAGTACCTTTTTTACTTTTAGACATGGGAACTATAACACTTCTTGATCCTTTTACATATATTTAGCTTAGGTAATGGGATATGAGCATGATGCATATTTTGGGGAGCTATTTATTCAATCATGGAAGTTTCAAGGTGCAAATTTTTAGACCAAGGAGGATTATTATCTTCAAGATGGATTACTCTACAATTTGGGTAAGTTTTTTGTGCCCAAGGAGGAGAGAGTTCAGTTAGTGAGGGATGCACATACTTAAAAAGTCATAGGACATTTGGGTGTTATAAATATTATTTCACATTTAAAGATGTATTTTTATTGGCCTAGTCTGTAAGTAGACATTCTTAAGTTCATAAAAGGATGTGTATTATGTAGTACAATAAAGCATATTAATAGGAATTTAATTATATATATACCACTATCAGTTCCTTCTAGGCCTTGGGAAAGCATTTCCATGAATTTTTTGAGTGGGTTACATATGTCAAAAAAGTGACATGACTATCTCTCAGTGGTTGTAGACCAGCTTACTAAGATGTGTTTTCTTGTTCCTTGTAATAAGACCCTCAAAGGTAGTGATGTAACTAAGTTTTATTCTTCTAATGTGTGGGTTCACTTTGTTTTGCCCAGTTTTATTGTTTGAGATTGGAACTCAAGGTTACTTAGGACGTTTTGGGACACATTGTGGGAGACTATGGATACAAAGTTGAAATAGTCTGTCAATTTTCATCCAAATACTGATGGGCAAACCAAGGTTGTGAACAAAATATTGGTATAAGTTTTGAGATATTAAAATAAGAAGTATTCTAAGTCTTGGGATAAAAATTTGGTGTATATTCAACATTCCTACAACAAGTTAGTGCATTATTATACTAATAATTCTTGTTTTGTAATTTGTTTTATTTACGTACCTCCATTTGCATTTGATGTTATTTTGAGACAAGCATATTAATGCAATGGGAAAGTGGATCCCAAGGTTACAAAAATTGATAAATTCATTGAGAAGATTCAACAAATTCAACTCCAAGTATAAGAGAGGTTGAAGGAGTCTCAAGTCAAGTACATAGTAAGACATGATCAAATAGGATGACTTATCATAGTTTCCTTGTTAGAGACAAGGTATGGTTTTACTTGAGTAGATAAATATTCCAAGGTAAGTTTAAGAAGCTTAAACTTTGTAGGTATGGTCCATTTGATATTCTAGAACAAGTGGGAAAGAATAATTTTAGACTTGGTTTGTATCATCATATGACGATCTATTCAATTTTCAATGTTGAGAATGTACATTTTTTTGAGATTTATATGTTATACAATGAAGATGAATGGATATTACTACCCTCAATTGGAGACCTCACTTTAGATAGTCAATTGGAATTGAAGGATGATGTTTTTTTACATAATAACAAAAGGACAATGTAAAGAGGAGTGAAATAACATTGGTTGGTTGGATTAAAGGGTTAACTACTTTCAAGAAGATGTGAAGAAGAAATTTACTCACAATATTCCTAGATTTTTAAGGAACTTAAAATCCCCAAATTAGGGAGGTATGATCCAAAAATGGATCTTAATTCACTAGTCATGTATATTATAAGTTTACACTGTGTAAAATTATATGTAATTCATCTTTTAAGGACATTATTGTAATATATTTATTACTCAAAACCATAAGACCATTTATGCTTTAGTGTAAAAAATTAGTATGGGGGGTGATCCAGACAATTTTATGGTGATGGTTTAATAAGTTGAAAGCTCTTTAAATGGAGGGGTTTTTCATCACATAGTGGAACCACTACTATTTACAATGTGATGGTTACGTAACCACCTTGATGGTTTCATAACCACCCTTATAGTTACATAAATTTTGATGTATATAATGGTTGTGTAACTACCCTAGTTATTTTGAAACTGATAGTATGCATAACAATGGTTTCACCACCATATACAATTCCCAAATTTGAGTAGTTGAAAATGTTTCTTCTTCCAAATAGTAGTTCAATTAAGCTTATTGGTAGGCTCCATATTTGAGAAAGCATAAATATAGGTCTTGGCAAGGAAAAAGGCAACCAAAAACATAGTGAAAAGTATGGAAGTTTTACTCACATTTCTTGTTGCAAGTTTGAGTCTTTGTTCTTGTTATATCATTATTTCCTAGCTGTAGACGAGTTGTGAAATTATGCAAAATTACAGAGAAGTATTTAATAAGTGTAGAGAATCCTTGTGTACTAGTTTTGGATAAAGTGGTAATTAAAATTATTTCCATGAAAGCCATGTCTAGTAGTATCTTATACATTTATTACATTACATAGTGGAAGGGGAGTACATTTGTCTCACCTAATGGAGTTATTCCAACATTGAGTTTCTCTAAGATAAATATTATGTTTGTTTTATGCTTTATTCATTATTATGATTCATGGTCATGTGAAATATGTTGTATATCTAATTTCCAATACCTTTTTATCTCTATTTTCAAGGTTAAAATCCTAGAATAGTTATATAACCATTTTTTATTAAGCTAGGAGTAATAGGGTTCACATTGATGAAAGTTAGAGTGGAATCTCCACCTATTTTATAGATTGATTATCATGGATGTTTAAAGTATTTAATTTATAATAATTTTGAAATTAGGCACAAATTCTCTCACTCTCTCATTATAACTTATTTTTTCATTTGTGTGAGTTGACCAAAGAGTACATGTTCATCTTCTACCAACTTGAATCTATTCTAGAAACAAGTTTTCATAATCTTCTAGTTTATAATAAAACCATTGGGAAGATGATATAACCATTCAGTAGATCCTTCATATAGAGTTTTTATAAACACTCTAGCTAACACATCTTATATTATACACCAAAAACTCTACCTGTAATGATGAAGGCTAATATGTTTTCATCTGGATGTTGTATCCTAATTTTAATGAACTTTAGAAATTTATTTCTATATCCTTTGATAAATTCATGGATTTGGGTTCCTAGGGCCAATGCCCCCACTTTCACACCCCAAAAAATAACTAAGAAGATTTGAAAATACAAAGAGTCCTCGAAAGAGATAATGATATACATAGCATAGGTTTGTTGCCTTGAATTTCCTTTTCTAGACTTGATTGGAGACTTTCTATTATTTTTATTTATCTTTTCTTTCCTTTAGGGCTTAATTTAAATTCACACCTTTATTATAAATTTAAAAGTGGGTGAAAGAATCCACTATATTTTTCAGTTCAAGTGAATATTCTCTTCACCATATTTACAAATATTTTATGGTTTTTTGACAACAGGGAAACATGATCTCTTTGTGTGCTACCCCCTTAGCCTATAGCATGTATTGGGTTATGTGTAGTTGAATTGTGGCTATCATAACCTTTAATTAATTCATATGATCACTTCTATTGATTCATATTGGTAACTTAGGGACATCCTAATATGTCTCCATAAAATAATTAGGGTATATATAATATGCAAGGAGTAATATTAGATCATCATATGGAAAATTATGGTATCATTATAAAGTTTTTGAGGTTTTTGCCATAAAGTTATTCATAATTTATTCAAACATTCTACTCTATTTCAGCCATATTATGATGTAATATTATTATTCTACTCAATTGGTATAGTAACTTCATGACAAGTGGTATTTGAGCTTCAATTTTTTAAAAAGTGTGGCTGAAACCTTTATTTTAAATAATTACCTATATCTTGTAAACCATTGTCAATTATTATTATTTTTTGTTGAAGCTTTACAGTTATCCAATGAGGCTACATTTCAGTTTTTAGCTTTCTATGATCATTTTTGGGTGACTTACTATGAATTTAGACATTTTCATAAATTAACTCTATTGGCTATAATTTTAAGAATTATTCTTATTTATTTACATTTTCAAAATCTTCATAAAAATCTAGAGGGGGACTATTATTTTTCAAGTGTTAGATTTGATTAAAGTTTAGTCAAATCAAATATTGCATTGTAAAGCCTCAACATGAGAGGGTCATAAACTAGATTCCAAAGAAAGAATTCATACACACCAAGAAAAACTCCTAAGAAATGTAGCAGAGTCTAAATTTGGATTAGGTGGGGTGTTTACTATGATTTTTTATTCATTAGATAGTAAAGTTAGTGATTTAGAGGGTACTGTACATAATGAAATGAAAGAAGATATGGATACCATGTACACAATTGGATACTCTAGTAACTTATGTCATTATCTTAGTCTCAAAATTGACTTAAGATGGATCTAAGGGATAGCCCAATATTTATCCAAATGTCACACGACCTCATCCCATGGAAAACACTTATTTTAGGCCTCAAAACCGGTTATTAAAGGTAAATATGTATCTAATCTATGGAAAGGACCCACTCAATTGGATCAACCACATAATCCTTATATCTTGAATCTAAATAGTTCATCAAGAATCAATGAATTTTTTTTCAAAAGAAGAATAAGAAGGCTCTGAGTGTCAACTAGTCTATTTTTATGTAAGAGTCGTAAATGCACTATAATAGTAGTGTGATGAATAATTAATTTAGAGAGTTGGAAAAAATGCTAAAAATTGGGTCAAACAAGGATTATATTAATAAAATCTAGCCTTGTGAGTGGAAACAATTACAGATGATAACTTGAATGACTTTTTTCATGATAGTCTCAAGGACCACATTCAACATGTGGTACACATGTTTAATCCACCTAATGCTTGAATCTATTAACATGTATATTAACTAGTAGACATGCATTCAATAACATTAGAGATAATAACATGTTAGCACCATCATTTTCTCAACCAACACAATTAATGCCCCAAAAATTTGAAGAAAAAAGAGTAAAAGTTTTTTTTATTTTAACCAAGATGGAAAATATAGTAAGGGACATAAATGTGCTGAAAATAATTTGTTCTATAGTTAGGGAACCTATGCATAGTACATGAGTGAAGAATAAGTATTTGTTATAGTTGATAATCTAGAGGAAGAGGTAGGATATTTCCAACCATCTTTTGAAATGAAATTTTAGGTATTATTACCCAAAAACATTGAAGTTAGTGGGTTTATTAAAAGAATAAAAGGTGAAAGTAAATATTGAATTAGTAAGTACACAAAACATCATCAACCATAAGTTAGTTACACACTTTAATTATTTTGTTTACTCAACCCTTTAATTTTAGGTAATGGTTGCAAATGGAAGTAAAATTAGCTATTTAGAAAAATGTTATAATATTAAACTCACCATGGGGGGTTGCATGCTATATTTCCATGTGTTTTCACCTCCCATTGGTTGAGAAAAGATTATTTTGGGAGTCCAATGGCTCACTATTATGGGAAATATTAAGATGAATTTCTAAGAGCTATTCATGTGGATTCATTTAGAGGGTATGAAATTTGAATTAACTGTGTTGTGTGAAAAGTATCCTCAAATGGTAAACTCTCATAATATGTAATAATTTATTAAAAAGGGTATAAATGTAGTTCTATCATAATGTTTTTCATTAGAGGAAATAAAATAAAAGGTTCCTACACCACCATATCAACATGAAATTTTAAATGGACACTCAATAGTTTTTTGGGATATGATGAAAGAATTTTCACCTAAAAGAGATATTTCTTCCAAGATGTCTCCATTCAATGAATTTTATGGTTACAATCCACCATCCATCATCTCATCCTTGAAGTTATAAATATGAGTTTGAGAAATCATAGAACACACTCAACACCAACATAAGTTACCTCAATTAGAAAAAATACATTTGGTCTTTCATGTTTAAGGGTTAAATAAGGTCAATGGACAAAGAGTTTAGCCTCAGATGAGTTATCAAGCATTGATGAGGAGGGAGGAATAATTTTGGAACCTAAGGAAATACTTCAAAAAATAAGTAAAACATGGATGAAGAAGGTGATTATAAAATTTATAATCAAGTGAAATAATCCAACTAGTGAAAATGTGACATGGAAGGATGAAAATTTCTTATAGAAAGCATCTAGCAATCATCAATGTTGATGAAAACATTAGTTTTAAAGGGAGGAACATGTTATACCATTAGTTTACTGTGTGTATTGAGTTATGTGTGGCCAACTTATGGATAACATATAGAAAATGGTTGATGATTTACACATGACACGTCACTCATTACTACACAATGGGGAGATTACATATACAGGCCTTGTAAACTCCTAAAATAGTGAGTTAGGCATATCATCCAATCCCTAAAATCTCTTACTTCAATCCCTCATTCTTAAATACATTATTTTTTATAACTCATTGAATGTCATAATAAAAATAATACTAATATGATTTATGTGATGTACTAACATACAAGGAATATTTCTAACATCCCCTCTTAGTATGAACATGGGGAGAAAACACTGATCAAGAACTAAAATGAACATGTACTTGACACATTCTATGATTGTTAAGAACACATTGAGCATAAATGGGGACCCATCAACTAATCCATAAGAATACATCAACCAAACCAACATAAGTAGTGGGAAAGACCTCACTATAAATCTGATCAAGAACATGTTTTGATACAATAATTATGATATGAACATATTAAACTTACTTTCACAATAGGGGAATACAGTGATACTAATTACATATAAATTTAGAAAATAAAATGTAATATTTGAAGACTAGGTCTTCATTGTCACATTTGCAACCTATGTTCATATTCACTACCACTTGATTATGAACATCATAGATGATCACCACTCTAAATGGAAATCACACTCACATAAAAAACCAACACATTCTCTTAGGACATTAGGTTTACCTAATTTATGTCATTTACAAGAAGATATATTTTTACTTTGATTTTGAAATTAATGACATACATGAATCCTTTAGTGACACAAGACTATAAGAAACACTAAAATATAATTAAACCTTATCATGAAGTTCACACAAAATAAAAATAAACCAAGTTTTCTTGGACTATATACCCAAACAAAACCTATCATATAATATTTCAAAACATCAAACTATATAAGTTAATAGTTTATCAATAAAATATTGACTAAAAATTAACAACTTATGTAAACTAGTGACATAAAACTTAATTAAAAAAAAACATATAATTTTTTAAACATTAAAGACTCTAAAAAAATTATAATTAAAAAAAGACCAAAAAATTCAACATGATAGTTTCAATAATGTTGGCATGACCAATGTGAATGCATGTGGTAGATGGATCTGAATGTTGATTCAGTTATTTTGCATGAATATGCATGTGGGACTAATGGGTTGATGCAAAAATTTGGGGAACAAATGACATGACAGTCCCCCAAATTTTCAATTTTTTTTACAAAGGGCGTACATCCTTTTTTAAAAACAAAAAAATAGCAAAAACATCAAAGGGTCGGTCCTAACCCTAAAGGGTGTACGTCCTTTATAGTCTAAAGGGTGTATGCCCTTTGTAAAGCTCACACACCCTTTGGATTCCAAAAAATGCATTCCCTTTACAAAGGGCGTGAATCATTTCTAAAGGGCATATGCCCTTGGAAAATGGTGTATGCCCTTTTGAAAGCCATGTATGGTTTTTTTATTTTGCAATTAGAGGTATTTTCCATGTATTTTTTCTTCAATTAGAGTTATTTTTTTGAAAGGATATATTTATTAAAATAAATTTTAAGTATAAGTTTTAATTTTATAAAACTTATACTTTAAATTTATTTTACTAAATATAACAAATTAGGGCCACTCAACATCTTATGAAATTGATTACAGACCTGTAAAAGGTACCATTTAAAAGTTAGTTTTTAAAATTTCATTCTAGTCAATACTCAGTTTTCAGAATTTTAGGAGTAGAAGATAGAATAATAAATGAGGTTACAAATCATGTTACGTATGTAATATATCTAGATACCATTGAGGATTACATGTCTATTTTACCTATTTAAGTATTATCTATCTCCTTTATCTACTTGAGTATGCTCTACTTGATTAAATAACTAAGCCATGGCTTGATCTCAAGGAGTATGCCCTACCTAAATTCACAAGCCATATATTGATATTTACTATTCCCTATTGGTGTCAAATTAAGTGTTTCACTTACTCAACTTGGTCTACTTCAAGGTCCTTTAAAAACTTGCTTGTAATTAGGTCTCTTCATAACCATAAATTATTTCTTGGTCTATCACAAAAGGTCTTATGAGTATTGGTATTGAAAGACTAATGATCTTATTATTTAATATTATATCTTAAATTATTAGCCTTTGTATTTATATCAAAATAAACTTTCAATGACTTAGAATAGGGTAGTCAGTCCCAAGATAGTAATCTACCTTCAAGCAAAACCCTTCCTTGACTCCTAAATCACTCAATTATACATCATCACTCATTTGAACAATACTATGAGGGTTTCAATGATTATTTGACTCAACCTTATTAGTTAATGAAGAACTTCAACTCAAAAATTAGATGACAATAACTCTACCCTTTATAGGCCTATCAAGTTAAATTCTACCTCTTAAGGACCTGATACAAAGAAGTCTATGACTACCTTGCTTTTTGGACTCATTCAATTCAAAAACTTAACAAAAATATCAAGACAATGATACAAGACTCATATATGTCTTTACAAAATCTCAAGATACCAATTAGATCACCAAAGTGCCCAAAAAGTTGATTAAGTCCTAAGCACTAGTACAATGTTGTGTATAGGTGTGTTTGGTATTGAAAAGGTTTTATTGATCTAATATCATCAAAGAATTATTATGAATATTTATTAAGATGTTTGGAGACTATATTTGATGATAAGAAACCAATTTCCTTAATTTATTTCTTAAGAATTAGAATTAAATGGAAAATCTACTGTTTATGTTCGTATGGCCTAACATACTTATTTGGAAATATATTGACTTGGCTTAATTGTTAAATGATTTGAATCACTTTACTTGTAAGTATTCTATAGTGTTCACATAATAACACTGGACCTTCATAATAGGTTTATACTCAATCAACAAAGTTAGAGATGTATTATAATTGGAGTTTGTTATCTTTGCTTTCGAATCTTCTTAACAACCTTGTTCTCAAATTAGAAAATGAACTTTAATTAATGGGTCTATCAATATGCATAAATGAATAGCCTATAGCATGCAACCTATAACATATATATAGTAATTATGTAGTCCTTAATACATTACATCTACCACATACATGGTGCTACATGTAGGTATTTAGTCACTCATACATGACATATTCATGTGGTCATAATATGGTCACTTATATTGGACATTGTTGACCCCTAAATTTTGAATAAGTATTATTCTATTTTTGGTGCATAACATAGAGGGACCATTATCCATTTTAATTTAAGTACCAACATGATGTGGGAGGACCATGGCACATAGGAGTATCGTGGCACAAAACTTGCCAGGGATTGACGAACAAAGGCACAGGAGACCCAGTGTGAGATAACCTAGTCAAGAGAACAAGTCATGAGGGACCTAAGAGTAGAGGACTCAAAATAATAAGTGAAAGACTAGGGGAGCACATGGGAAACATAGTGTAAGGGATCTGGGAGTAGTTAGAAGAGAAACTTAAGTAAGACACTTTGATCCCATCGGTCAGAGGTTCTATACCAGCCTATGTGAAATGGAATACTTAGCCACCACAATATAGCATAGAGCAAGTATCTAGGGGTGCAAAGGCCTGAGTCTATAGGAACAACTAGTTGTAAGAGCCATGACTCTCAGTTTGTTGGGAGTCTGTTTGACATCTATGTAGTATAGTTATAATCTTGACACTTGGTCAGGGAAAAACAAGTATGAAAACCCTTATTTTAATCATTTGTAGGATGGTCTTTTGGAAAAATACAAAAAACCTTTGTCTTGTAAGCTCAATAATCTATTAAAGAAAAACCAATGTTTTATTGTGTTACAAATCATTCAAAGTTTTGAAAGATAGATATGTTTTATTTCTAAAGTCATGGGTATCTTTTTATTTTATTATTTTTGTTAAATAGAAATGGTGATCCTAGTTATAGTGGTAATTACATATAAAACAATAAGGATAATAACAATACATATATGGTGTTGAATAACTGTTTAAAGAATATTACGTAAGATGAATAAATAAACAATATTGTGATTCAAATCCTTCAATAATCGATCTTTCCTTACACATTTTGGGTGATCACAAGAGACACCCCTTTCATGTGATAGGGCCAACGTGCTACCCTGTTGGGGAAACACATCAACACCAAAGTGGAAATACGTTAAAGAACCCAATATCTTGGTTCCATTATCAGGACATGAATCAATTGGAGGATAATCATGGGAAATGTTTGAGTGTATTACATTAAAAAATATTGAAGAATGGGTTTCTAATGTCGAAGACAACTTTGTAGTTCCGTATCTTGATCCAAGAATTTTTGCATGATAGTGGGTAGAGTAGAATCTCTAAAGTAATCTGAATGAGACTTTATTTTTTGAGGTCCTAGTTCTCTTCCATTCTTGTATCTTTTCATATGCTCAAGGATGATCTTAAAATATTAGATGAAGGCAACCCTAGACACTTGAACGATAAAGGAGCTTATCATGACTTGGATTTCCCTAGACATGAACAGCTAACATTTGGTGGAAAGGCATCCAAAGTAGCTACATTTTGGAGTATGTTGTGACCACCTATTCATGTCCTGAGGAAGAAAATTTCCAATTTCTATGAGAGTCAAGGGAATACTTCCTCATGTTATTTGTTCTTGAAATTAAGAAGCTAATAGTTGACCTTGGATTAGAGACTATACCCATGGAGGGCTAAAAAATATCATGTGCATGAGTTATATAGATGGGAGGGGAGACTAGAGGTTGATCAAAGATTGTGGGTTCAACATGGTAGAAAGCCAATGAGCATTAAAGAAACACAAGTATGATGACGCTTGGTAAAGGATCATGGGAGTTAATGACATGTTAAGAGATCGAGAAACCTTGAGTGCTATGAAGAGTCATAGGGATAAAGACATGCATGAGAGACCCATCACTTTCAAATCACATTATTTACCACTTCTATCCTTTGAAAGAGAACCAAGCTAGACTCCAAGAATTGTGGAACCAAGTTTGAATTAACACGACTCCCACACCATAGTGCATGCTCATGAATTTGAGTCAAATAAAATACATATACAAAATTAGGATACAGATAGTTTAGGGTTAGAAACTAAAATAGTAAGGGATATTGAAACATGAATAGTTGGTGATCATCAAAATCTACATTCTCTTTCCCTCTTCAAGGGAATTTTATGGCACAGTCTAGGATGCCTAGTGTAACTAGCCCATAAATCCAAAATATAGGCCCAAACATGGGTAACCCACCTTCTACCATGCCTCTTTCTATAGGGACTACTACTAGAGGCACTAGAGGAGGATTAGGAAGAAGTGCTAGAGAAGGTGGTTTCTCTCCTCATTGGATAGAAGCTGGATCTTCCCAGCAACCACTTGCTCAACCATAAACTACTACAATCTACTATGAGATGACATTGTATTTACATGAATATAAAGGGGTAGAGAATACAATCGAACATATCCACAAGTCCAAATTGATTTGGTGAGCATGAGGAATCACATCTTCTAAATGAAAGGCTACACATTTTTTAGCCACACGTTTAGAGTGCATGCATAAATGGTATCAAAAGTTTGACCCTCAACAAGTAATGGTTGACTACAACCAACTTAAATCATCCATTGTATAGGAATTTGATATTCTTGAGTTTGAGAAGCAAAGTATAGTGGTGCTAAAAGATATAAAGCAAAGAATTACAAAGAACATCTATGAAAATGATACATGATTCAAAACCTTGCTTTATAAGTTATCATTCAAAGTAAACCTTGTGAAGCATGCATAATGGTTTGTGGGAGGATTATTGTTATTATTCTGTTAGACTCTATCACAAAGAACCTTCACCAATGTGCATGAGGCTATGGAAGCTACCCTCCACATTGAAGTAGCTAGAAGCATAGATACTAGGATTAGTCCTTTTATAGAGGCACATATAGCATCCATGGTATCATAAATTAAGAAGTTGATGGAAAAAAATTCACATGACACATGTAGTGGTGTCTAGTGTAGCAACTATGAAATTTAAGGGCATACAAGGAACAACTACCTGCACAAGAAGATTCATGCGATACTAAAAAAAACCTATGATATCTTCCATGGAGAACATGATGTCCATTTTAGCCCTTTTTTAATGAGAAACAAACACTAAGGTGTCTACATATTATAATATTTGTGATGCTTACACCCATGACACCAATGATTATTGATTGATCTATGATATTCATAAAGCTTGAGTGCATGGCATACTTAAAACATCAGTCACCAATACTCAGGATAATGGTGGATACCATGGGAAAGGGAGAGGATGAGGATGAGCTAGTAGATGGTTTACACTAGGAACCTATTATAAATGTGGGTCATCAGACCACTATCAAAGGGACTACCCAAAGTACCCAACCTACACATTTTTCAAAAAGGACCATCAACGAGAAGAGTGTCCTGATCTATATGCAACTATCACTAGGACCACAATGAAAAAGGTGTCAACATGATTTAAATAGACAAACCACAATGGTGTGTACAACCAACCATTCCCATAGTGCAACAAGTAAATATTAGCACTTGTAGTGGGGTTACACTCAATCCATAGCCAACCTAATTGAGAAAGTACATTAAGAAGAACCAAAGGCAAGAAAGTTCCTTGATGCACAACAAGAAAAAGATGTCCTTCAAGATACAATAGAACTTGTGAGAGAGCTCCAAGGTAAGATTTAATACCTCAAAGATAAGGACTTGACACAATGCATCATAGTGTAAAATGAATTTAAACCTCACATAATGGTGTAGGATAATTTTTAGGAACTATGTGAATGTATGCTAGATGAGGACATTGTTCCTTATCTCAGTGCTTGGTTTAAGGGTCAGACCCACTTACCAACCAAAGTTCATCCTCATCCAAGTTAAAAAAGTGAAGATCATTATTTAAGTCATGCTTGACATAAAAAAACTCCTAATCCCTCTTTCTTGAAAGATGGAGAGATATTGGTTAATGCTACAATCAATGGATGGGTAATCCACGATATTCTAGTAGATGCTGGCATAGAAGTAAATGTTCTCACTAAACATGCTTGGCAAACAATGTCTAGTCTAGCCTTGTATCCCTCTCCTCATATCCTATTCATGGTAAATAATACTTGAGCACATCTTATTAGATTCCTGAATAATGCCACCATTGACATACTTGGTGTTCTCTTCAAAGTAGATTTTGAGGTCTTAGAGTTAACATACAATGATGACTATCCAAACCTACTGGGATAGCCTTGGTGTTATGAGAACCATGTAGATTTAATCTTTAAAAACTGATACATTATCTTTGAGAATACTGATCATCATGTAGTAATACCTTTAGACCAAGCACAAAGACTTCCCTATATCAAACCCATGAGTACTAATGAAGACATCAACAACTTGTATAATGTGATTGCTCAAAATGATGAACAACATGATCCAACACCAGATGGTATTCTCTAGTGGACAAACAACTAGTCTATCTCAGATACTACAAGTAATGTTTACAACTATTGGGCCCATTGTGACTATGACCTCATCAAAAGATTATGCAACATCATAAATAGAGGAGAAAGCATCCCATGCCAACTTCTTAAACATCATAAATTTGTGCACCTCATGGGTTTAGCAATGAGAGGACCATTGGAGGGACCACCACTGGAGAGACTTGATGAAACTCCATAGTTTTAAGAATAAATGGAGGTGCATGTATTTATCCAATGCCTCAAATAATTCTATGATATTGAGTATGGCAAGATGAGGTCATTAGATCACATTTTTTATGATACCACCACTGGATGGTGTACTCATAAAGAGTGCCTTTTATACTGGGATCAAGTGCAAGCTACTCTACATCATATAGATCATCATGATAATAAGATCAAAGCCACACTTAGTTATAGTGGCATGCAAGCACCTGAACCCCACATTGAGGCATGTGAGATCATATGTTGCACTAAGGAAACATCCATACTATAATACCTATGGGTATATATGTTCTATGGGACTTTGTGCACTTAATCATGGGCATGGTACATTCATGAAGAAAGTCAGATGGGTACAAGGTTCTGGTAGTTACTAAAGGAGAACATGATGTCATCTCTCTCTTAATTTTCACCAAGAATAGACTTGCACCTCACCCTTCAGGTCATGCATATAGTAGTCATTGGAGACCCAAGTCCCATAGAAGATTACCTACAACATATTCATCAAGAACTTAAATAACCCTTGCATTTATTCACTGAGCCTCCTACCCAATTATTGCCTACACCTACTCCAATTCCTAATGAAGAATGATAGGAAGAGATCTGTATGGGGAAGCAAAAACTAGTGTTCTAAGTAGATGAAGGTGAAGGATCCACTTCACTTGATCCCTTTACTAACCATCTAGATATCCTTATAAGTAATGGTTCATGAAATATTTAGTACACAATTTATCTTATAAAAAAACCTTATCAAGGACCCATCCAGACTATCCAATGTAATATTGGCATGGAGCAAGAGCCTAAGATGGCTGTAATTGGAAATTATTGGATTGAGATAGAGATCTCATAGATTTTTGAGTTGTTGAAATAATATCAGAATGTATTCCCAAAGAATTAGAGTGAGATGAAAGGATTTCACTCTTCTTTAAAAAGATGTACATAAAGCTAATCTAAAATGCTTTCCCCATGAAGAAATGACCATACAAAATGAACCCCAACCTCTAGGCATGCGTGAAAGAGGAGATCGATAACATGCTATGTGCTAGAGTAATTACTCAAATTGATGAATCTGAATGGGTTAGTCTTATGGTAATCAATATCAAAAAGGATGGGTGTATCTAGATCTATGTGGATTACCATGTTCTAAATTCATATTGTGTGACAAATCCTTTTTTAATACCTCTCATAGAGGAAATGTTAGAGGTTGTTTCTAGTTGTGAAATATAATCTTTTACCAACAAGTTCTTAGGGTACCACCAAGTCTAGATAGTAGACTAAGACCAATCCAAGACTAATTTCACTATTGAATGGGGATATTTTACCTATACCATCATGCCTTTTAGGTTAGAAAATGCCCTAGTAGTATTTTCAAAGATAACAGTTGAGGTGTTCAAAGATTTTATTCATAAATTCCTCCAAGTTTACTTAGATGACTAGATAATATATGGGTTAGTCAAGGACCATTGTGCCAATTTAAGACTCATGCTTGAGCAGTGTCGAGTGTTGAAAATATCTTTAAATTTAAAGATGTGCTTATTTGCAACTCCATTTGGTGTACTTCTTGGGCATATCATTTATAGGGAAGGACTCTTGGTGGATCCAGCCAAGGTCTCCATTATTCTTTGTCTATGAGTACCCAAGACTCAACATGAGGTACGTGCCTTCCTAAGACACATGGGCTATTACCAAAATTTCATTCTAGGCCATGCCAAGATTATAATGCCCCTCAAGGAGCTTCTAAAGCATAATGAATAGTTTATATGGACTAATTCTTGTAAAGTAACTTTTGAAACACTCAAAGAAAGGTTAATAACCACTCCTATCTTGTAATTTCCTATTTAGACAAAGCCTTTTCATGTCCATGTGGATGCATTATGTTGGTTGAATATTTTGTCTATCAGCATACTGGTAAACAAAAGAGGTCTTATCAGCCAAAGCAAGAAGATTAGTTGTCCTAATGTGTAAGTTTATCACATCAGAAGGAGACTTCTCTCTCCTCTCATCAAGGGGAGGTTCCCTGTGGATATGCTATATATATGTATAAACATAAAATAATACTCAAGGGTAGGACCAGGCATCCATCTCTCTTTCTTCAGAGATGATATATATAAAACAAAGGAAAAACTCAGGGAATGACAGACAACTCTCCTCTTCTTTCAGGAAAAAATATTCAGTCAGCCACAAGAATATGCTTGGAAATAAAAGAAGAATGTAACTTAAGTATGGTAACTAGAAAATCAAAATAGAGCACAAAGTCTCTATCATGATATGCTCAAGAGTAATATATGAAGGGCAATGAAAGCTCAAAGTATTTTCAAAGTCCTTTACACAGCAATGAAAAATCAAACACACTGAAGGTAGCTATGGGGGCACAAAGTCACTCCACAGTTGATTCTTTAGGACACCTTCTTGACTAATTTACTAATCTCGCTTATTAAATTAATGAAACAGAAAAGATATCATAGCACAAAGTCTAAAAAAGTCCTTTGTTTTCATTAACAGAATATGATCAACAGACTGAGCACAAAGTCTCAATGATGCCTCTCAATTTTGGCAGAGTTTTGTTCTATTTGTCAAAAAGAAGGTCCTTTTACAATGAAAGAAAGTCCCTTATATAGCCACTTGAAGAAGGACTCGAGAACAGTAATACATCATGATGCATTGGGAAATGTTAGGAAGACAAGCTAGAACTTTGGGGTCTTTTACCCATTTGATCTTTTCAATGTAGATGAACAAGTTATGCAATTGAAAGATTACAACTTTCAATGTCTAGCTATCAGTCTGATCTTGTCTTCATCATTCCTCCTTTCTAAATTACTTGAGTCAGGTCTTGAATTGATTCATTGTTTTGCCTTTCCTCACTTTCAGCTAGTTTTTGTCTTAAATTTTGGAAATGCATTCGGGTATGTAAATCAAAGGCTATTTTACTATCTTTAAAATTGACGTTTACATGCCCATCAATATGCTTCCAATAGCTAGTCGGCTATGCTGAATTTGATGTCTTTGTGGGTGTCACCTCTTGGTCTTCTTTTAGCTTTTGGCTTTTTGCTTAGCACTTTTTTGAATTGCACATACCCATTTGGGCCTTGAGAAATGATCCTTGTCGAGCCCTTTATTTTGGCCGCCGAGAGTTCCCCGCAAGGGCACCTACCCTTCGGGGTCCTTTGGTAGCCCTTTATTTTATCAATCTCCGTGGACAAATATTTACCTAGGCTTTTGTTTTGGTAGTCCCTACAGACAAATGTTTCCTTAGGCTTTATTCCCATGGACAAATTCCCAGGGAAAATTCTCGGGTGTTTGACTTGAAATTTCCTTGCAGGTAATTCTGTGGACATTTGTCCTGCGGAAAATTCTCGTGGACAAAAGTTTGGGTAAAATTCCCACAAACAAAAAGTTTGGGTAAAATTCTCATGGACAAAAAGTCTGTAGAAATTTGTTCCACCAAGTATTTGATCAAGTCTTTGGATTTCTTTTAAAAATCTGAAGGGTGTTTTGGTCGATTAAGTGTCCTCTACAAGGGCACTTGTCCTTCAAAAAAGTTCCTTTCAGCATTGAACCATCCCTTTAAACTTGGCTGATAAACCATTAGTTGAACCGGTTTAAAGGTTCAATGAAGCGCGCGAAGTCCTTTTGAACCAAAAACCAATGAATTTTTGGATGAACTTTGACGTTGAACCAATATATTAAACCAATCGGTTGAACCAAGGCTTTAAACCAAAATGGTTCAAGCCGATGGTTCAACAAATAAAACAAGCCGATAAACTAAGCATTGAACCAAATATTTGAACTTGCCTTCGAACCAACAGTTAAACCATTTGATTGAACCTATCCATTGAACTGGTTTAATGGTTCAAAGAAGCATACCAAACGCCTTTGAAACAAAGCTAATGAACCATTCAATGAGCCAAATGGTTAAACTAAGTGAATGAACCTGCTATTGAATCTTTCTGTTGAACCTAGATGTTCAACTAAGTTTTGGTTCAATGGTTCAAATAAGGCTTTGAACCGACTGATGAACCAAATGGTCAAACCAATCCATTGAACTAATCCATTAAACTGGTTCAATGAAGTACGCTGAGGCCCTATTGTTGAACCTGTAGACCTTGAACCAAAAGATGAACTGAAAGAATGAACCAACTAAATGAAATAAAGTGTTGAACTACTGGGTTAAACTAAAACATTGAACTATTCTTTTGGTTGAACCTGTCATTGAACTTTGAACCTGTTAAACCTTTGAACCAAAATGGTTCAATGGTTCAACAGTTCAAGCCACCTTGATTTGGTTCAATGTTTGGAAGCCAATGAACCAATTGAAGTGATTGAACTTTGAACCTTGATGAAGCGCTTAACTCTTGCCAAAGTCATTGAACTTGCTGCTGGTGTTTGCTGATGGAGATTTTTGTTTGAACTAAGGCATTGAAATAATCCCAGAAAATGACTAAGTGTTTCAAAACTGATTCCTTTTGACTGAAACTACCTACAAATAATCTTTGAATCTGTATAAATGAACCTGCCTGTAGAATTTGAAGATACAAAGTCTATAGATTTTCAACATGTAAAATCCATTGATTTTGATTTGCAAAGTCTGTAGATTTTTTGAGAAGTTCTAAAAATGAGAAATCTGAATATCTAAGACAAATTTTGAAAATGGAAGATATAATTTTGGTCTATAAAACCAAAATAATTCAAATGTTGTTCCAAAAATGATTGCTATTTTTGGGGGACAACAACTGGCTCCAGTTGGGGAACTTCTGTCAATTGCAAGACGAATTGAAAGGAGTAGAATTGAAAATCTCCAGTGTCTTCAAGTGTACCATTGGGCTTTGGAGTCATGTTTTCCAGCAATGAAAAACATCAAAAATGAAAACAAACAAAACAAAATAGAATTTAAAATTGTACAAATATACATATATATAGAGGTAATGATCTGATACTTCAAGAATTGAAGTGTTTCAGATGCTGCCCATTATGGGGCAGAGAAAAGAGTGTGCCATCTTGGTATTTCAACAAAAAGCTATTTTCACCCATGTGCTGATGAATTATGAATGGGCCTTTCCAAAGGGAGTCAAACTTTCCATGCATCCCTTTTGGCTCTCTTCTTTTATCCCACAGTAGAACTTTATCCCCAATCTAGAAATCATGATTTTGAGACTTTTGATCAAAATGTTTCTTTATCAAATTTTGATGAACAGTAATTCTATCCACCACCATGGTTCTTTGTTCTTTCAGTTGAGTCAGACACATGATTCTTTTGTCAAGAGAACTCTCATATGTCTGATCTTCAATGGCCTTCGCCAATTTTAATGTTGGTAACTCTAAGGTGATTGGTATCTCAGCGTTAATCCTGTAGAGAAGTTGAAAAGGAGACATACCAATTGCCCTTTTTGGTGTGATCCTGTCAGCCCATAAAGCATCCACCAATGCTTTATGCCACGTCCTTTGATTATCATCTACAATTTTCTTGATAATAGTTACCAAATTTTTATTGCTGGACTCAGCTTGTCCATTCCCTTGCATAAAATAATCAGAAGAATGAGAGAGCGTAATTCCATAATAAAAATAGAATTGCGTGATTTATTGAGAGGTGAAACAAGCTGCATTATTAGTAACAATTTTGAGTGGGACTCCAAATCTGGAAATGATATTCTCTTTCAGGAAGTTGCATACAACTTCTGAAGTAGCATGCTTTGTCGAGATTGCTTCTACACACATTGTGAAATAAGCAGTCACTGTAAGGACATAATCATGTCTAGCACTTGAAGATGGATTTATTGTCCCAATAAAATTGAGTCCCCACTGTTGGAAAGGTTCCTCTATGATTACTGGCTTGAGAGGTAGGGCAACCAACTTGTTTTTTCCAACAAATTGCTGGAAAAATTCACATTTCCTCACCCATTTATGTGTATCTTGGAAAAGAGTTAGCCAATAATACCTAGCTCATAGAATTTTGTGAGCAGTCACAGGGGTAGAAAATTGTCCTCCACATGCTAAATTGTGGAAGGATTTCAAGAGCTGGGTCTGCTATTCTTTATCTACATAGCAAAGGAAAACTCCATCTATACTTCTTTTGTATAAGCCATTGTCCCAAAGGACAAAATTGGCAGCTTTTAATCTGATAGATCTCCTCTCTTTGTAAGACAAATGAGCAAGACATTCTCCATAAGTCAAAAAATAGGCAATATCTGAGTACTGTTCGTTGGTAGTGGAGACAAAAAAGACTGTTGGCATATTTTCAACCTCAACTTCTTCACGTTGTGTATCTTCTGGCTTATTGTCAGCCATTAATTGACAAAGGCCTTTACCTCTGACCAGCTTTATCGGCTTGATATTCAGATCAAATTGTTAGATCTTTGCAATCCAATTACCTCTCTTTGTGCCAAACTCCTGTTGAGTTAATATAGACTTGATTATACTATCAGGAACTAAGGTAGTAATATGTGAATTCAGAATATAAAAGTGAAAGTGTTTGACTACTTTTACTAGCACATAGGCATGCTTCTCTATATTCGAATACTTCATTTCATGAGTTTTTAGAGGGAAAATCATGAAAGAGATAGGATATTCCATACCTTCTTTGTCTTGTTGGACAAGAGTCGTTGAAAGAGTATGCTCAGATGCATAGCTGTATATAATGAAATCTTTGTGGTAATTTGGGTAGACCAGTGTAGGGGCGTGAGCAATAGCAACCTTGATATCTTGAAATGATGCTTTGCCTTCTTTGGTCCAGCTGAAGGTAGTCTTTCCTTTCATCATGTTTACAATGTGTCTTGTCTTCTCATCAAATTTGGGGATGAATCTCCGTAAGAAATTCACTTTTCCAAAGAAAGAGTGAACAACATTCTTACTTGTAGGCAAATTCAGCTCTTGAATAGACTTGACTCTGTCTGAGTCAATCTTTATGCCTTCTTTGGACACAATGTGTCTAAGGATTTTCCCTTCTATCACTCCAAAAATAGACTTTTTAGGATTCAAAGAAATACCATTCTACCGGTAGTGCTCTAACACTTGTTGCAAATGGCGTACATGATCAGATCGATGCTTTGAAAAGATAGTTAAATTATCAAGATATACTACTATGAATTTGCCAATCTCATCTTTGAAAGCCATGTCCATAGCTCTCTGAAAAGTAGCACCAGCATTTATTAAGCCAAAAGGCATTCTTTTATATGCAAATGTACCCCAAGGGGTGGTGAATGCAGTCTTGTGTTGGTTAGCTTCAACAACTTCAACTTGGTTATACCCTGAGAAGCCATCCAGCATTGATAACATTTCTGATTCTATTACTGTTTGAAGCACTTGGTCCATGATTGGCAAAGGATAATTGTCTTTCAGAGATGACTGATTCAAATTTTGGAAATCTACACAAATGCAGATTTCACCATTTTTCTTCCTTATCGGAACTATGTTTGCAATCCATGTAGAATGATGGATTGGAAAAATAATTCTAGCATTTAACATTTTCTGAATCTCAGACATAATTGTACCTAAATTTTTTAGATTGTATTGTCTAGATTTCTGCTTGTAAGGCGTTGAATCAGCCTTGAGAGGAATATGATGGCGGATTTCATCAAGTCTGAGAGACTTCAGATCTTCGTATGAATATGCCAAGATATCAATGTATTGACAGAGCAAAGAAGTGAATTTGAATTTTTCTTTAGGTGTACATCACTTACCAATGTTGACCATTTTTGGATTTTCTTTGTTGGTCAGATTCACTTGGTCAAATCCCTGAGAGAAATTCAAATCTGTCTGCTGTTGCTTGACGAATATATCATGTTTGTCAAACAACTTTTCAAGAGAAACTAGGCCTTTAGGAATTTTATTTCCTTTCAGCTGTAGAAACTCTTCATTTACATTTGAACTAGATTCATAAATTAATTCAAACTTCTGAGATTCTCTGCCTTCAAAATAAAGCTGTTCAAAATTGTTTTTTCTTTCCAAGAAGGCAATGATCTTATGATCATCATTGAAAATTTGCCAATGATTAGCATTATCAGGAACACTCGGCCTATAGACCAGCTCAATGGTATATTTATCTTCTTTAAAATCAGAATGAGGAACTAAAAGAGCTCCTAAAATAGCAAGTGCATCAGCTCTATCATTGGATTCTCTTGGAATGGAAGAAATGTTGAAAGCATCAAAGCTTTCAATTTGGTCCCAAATAAGATTACGGTAATGGCGTAGCCTCTCATTCTTAGTCTGATATGAATTTCTCACTTGGCAGACTACTAATTCGGCATCCCCTTTAGAATGAAGAAACTTGACGCCTCTTTCTTGAACAACCTTCATACTCAGCAATAGTGATTCATATTCAGATGTATTATTTGTGTTGCTGAATTGTAACTTATATGATGAAGGGAACATATCTCCTTGAGGAGATATCAAGATAATTCTAGCTCTAGAACCAGTAGAGGAACAACTACCATCAAATTCTAGAGTCTAAATCTCATTAGATACTGGCTTTATTTCAGACTTTCCCTCATCAGAGATGGAGGGTCTTTCTTCATGATTTGTATATAAAAAGTAATTACCCATACCTATGGATTCAAAGAGGATTTGAGCTTCAGGAGCTAACGTCTTGGTAACTACATACTTTTCTTCCTTTTTAGGAAGTAATCTTGTCATCACGCCTTTGACAGGGATCCTTACCTCAGATAGATCCATGTTCAGTTCTCCTCCCACATCCTTACAAAAATTATGTCCAAGAAAAATGCCATAAGATGCTGGGACGTCAACCACTAATATAGTCATTTTAATCCTCTTATCTGAAAATGATGTGAATGCAAATTGAGCATCTTTAATTTTCCCTAGCAATGACACTTGCTTGTTCTCCATGGAGAAACATTTGCCAAATGTCTTGGTCAATGTGAGACCAAGAGACTCAGTGACTTTGGTAGGCATAACATTGTCAGATGCACCTGATTCTATTATACAGTTACTTAACTTGTGGCCATTGATTAATAGGGAAACATAAAAGGGTTCTATTTTTTTAGAAGCAACTAGAGGAGTAATAATCAGATTATTTGGAATAGGCGTATTCTTAGGAGAATCAAGAATTACTTTTTTCACCTTTTATCCTGTAGGGACGGACTGATTTTTAACATATTGGACTAGCTTGTTCAATTGATCTAGATTGGACTACAAGTACTCAAATTTAGACATCTATATTTTTGTCTTTTTAACATGGTCAATTATATCAAATGGCTGAATCGAGCTAGGTATAGAGAAAGGTACTTCAGCTTTCTGAGTTTTAGAAGGGATGGGAGGTGGGCTAGTTTGTGAATTAGAAGTAGAAGGGGAAGGCACAATAGATGTATTTACCTTTTGAGTGATTACCGGATCTTTTGGTTGAAAGGGAAGAGTTGTTCCATGCTTGACAATTGTGACTGCTGGCTGTGGTTGTTCTTCTATCTTTTCTTTATCAGCCTGTTAGACTGATTGGTTTTTTTTGACCTGGTAAACATTGCATATGATCCATCTGAAGCTTCTCCTTTGCTTCCAGGTTCATCCTGATAATTCATGAAACCAATGTGGGAGTCACTAGCTGATTCTTCTTGACTGTCTTCAATGATATCAACATCATTTTCTTGATTTAATTCAGGTTGATAAGAAAATTCTGATTCTGTCTCAAGATATCCCATTGCTGAATTAGTTAGAGGAGCTTCCAAGGCAAGTTTTCCTTGTGAAGGAGGAAGGTGATTTTTTTGTCCTTGGTTTCTGGTAACATCGCCCTAATATGACTGATTTGGGAATGTCCTTCTGTATGTAGGAGTAGAAGACATTCCTTGAGCCATTTGATTTTTAAGGGCAAAGAGCTCATTTGCTAATTTTTGCACCATTGGATCTGTGGTGCTTGTAGATGCAAATTCAGAAGATGATGAAGCTCTATTTCTATTGGGATCTCTTCTTATTTTCCCTGCTAAGATGAGATCATCTTCTACTTTAGTGGCTAAAAGTTGAGTTGCAGTGAGATCTATTTGGCCAGGACGTCTCAAGAGGAAACTGACTTTAGGTAGCTGAGAATTAATGAAAAAACATTTGAGATTCTTAGTTGTAGGTCTGGCAATCATAGGAATTCTATTTCTCAACTTTTCAAATTTAGTTATGAAGTCTCTCATAGGCTCATGTGGCTCTTTTTTCATTTGTGTAAGTTGAGCCAGAAGTGTATGTGCATCTTCTATAGGTTTGAATCTGGCTTCAAACTTAGCTTTCAAAGTATTCCAATCAGTCACAGATAAACCCTGTAAATGGTAAAAGCAATCTGTAGTAGGACCTTGTAGTGTTTCAACAAAAAGCCTGATAGCTACATCTTCAAACTCTACTCTGATTACTCCACAAGCTATACTGAATGCTGCAATATGTTCATCAGGATGAACTTTGCCATCACCGTAGAATTTAGGGAAATTCTTCCTAGAACTGTGTGGAAGCTCATGCAGAGGAGGAGTAAGATTGAGAGGACCAAAAGCATTACCCCAGGGGCCTTGAACTACCATTAGAGGATACTGAAAAGGAGAGATAACAAATCTCAAAGGAGTAATTATAGGCACAACTTTATCAATAGTAAAAGTAGATACTTCATCTGGTAATGGAGATCTAGCTTTAGTAGGAGGGAAGCTCTTGGTTCATTGGAGATGAGATGGTGAAGGAAACAAATCAAAATCACTTTTTTGTACCAACTTGAACACAGGATCAATGACACCTTTAGCCCTTTGGCTTCATGTATACCTTGAATTTGCCAGATTGTAAAACAAAAATGGAAAAGATTTGACTTTGCTTTAGTTAAAGCTTGAGGCTTTAAACTGTACATTCTTTTCCTGTGGTGTGGAAGTGAATAGAATGAATAGACTATAAATGGATAATGGTTATATCCCTAGCGGAGTCACCAAAAATTGTTGGTTGAATATTTTGTCTGTCAGCATACTGGTAAACAAAATAGGTCTTATCATCCAAAGCAAGAAGATTAGTTATCCTAATGTGTAAGTTTATCACATCAGAAGGAGACTTCTCTCTCCTCTCATCAAGGGGAGGTTCCCTGTGGATATGCTATGTATATGTATAAACATAAAATAATACTCAAGGGTAGGACCAGGCATCCATCTCTCTTTCTTCAGAGATGATATATATAAAACAAAGGAAAAACTCAGGGAAAGAAAGACAACTCTCCTCTTCTTTCAGGAAAAACTATTCAGTCAACCACAAGAATATCCCTGAAAATAAAAATAGAATGTAACTTAAGTATGGTAACCAACAAATCAAAATAGAACACAAAGTCTCTATCATGAAATGCTCAAGAGTAATATATGAAGGGCATTGAAAGCTCAAAGTCTTTTCAAAGTCCTTTACATAGCAATGAAAAAGAAAACACACTGAAGGTAGCTATGGGGGCACAAAGTCGCTCCATAGTTGATTCTTTAGGACACCTTCTTGACTAATTTACTAATCCCTCTTATTAAATTAATGAAACAGAAAAGATATCACAGCACAAAGTCTGAAAAAGTCCTTTGTTTTCATTAATAGAATATGATCAACAGACTGAGCACAAAGTCTCAATGATGCCTCTCAATTTCAACAGAGTTTCGTTCTGATTGTCAAAAAGAAGATCCTTTTACAATGAAAAAAAGTCCCTTATATAGCCACTTAAATAAGGACTCAGGAACAGTAATACATCATGATGTGTTGGGAAATGTTAGGAAGACAAGCTGGAACTTTGGGGTATTTTACCCATTTGATCTTTTTAATGTAGATGAACAAGCTACGCAATTAAAAGATTCCAACTTTCAATGTCCAGCTGTCAGTCTGATCTTGTCTTCATCGTTCCTCCTTTCCAGATTACTTGAATCGGGTCTTGAATTGATTCATTATTCTACCTTTCCTCGCTTTTAGCTGGTTCTTGTCTTGAATTCTGGAAATGCATTTGGGTTTGTAAATCAAAGGCTATTTTACTATCTTTAAAATTGATGTTTACATGCCCGTCAATATGCTTCCAACGGCTAGTTGGCTATGCTAAATTTGACGTCTTTGTGGGCGTCACCTCTTGGTCTTATTTCGGCTTTTGGCTTTCTGCTTAGCACTTTTTTGAATTGGACATACCCATTTGGGCCTTGAGAAATGATCCTTGTCGAGCCCTTTATTTTGGCCGCTGAGAGTTCTCCACAAGGGTACCTGCCCTTCGGGTTCCTTTGGCAGCCCTTTATTTTATCAATCTTTGCAGACAAATATTTCCTCAGGCTTTTGTTTTGGTAGTCCCTGGAGACAAATGTTTCCCCAGGCTTTATTCCCATGGACAAATTCTTGAGGAAAATTCTTGGGTGTTTGACTTGAAAGTTCCCTGTGGGTAATTCCGTGGACATTTGTCCCATGGAAAATTCTCGCAGATAAAAGTCTGGGTAAAATTCTGTAGACAAAAAGTCTGGGTAAAATTCTCGTAGACAAAAAGTTTGCGTAAATTTGTTCCACCAAGTATTTGAACAAGTCTTTGGATTTCTTTTGAAAATCCAAAGGTTGTTTTGGTCGATTAAGTGTCCTCCGCAAGGGCACTTGTCCTTCAAAAAAGTTGCTTTCAGCATTGAACCGTCCCTTTGAACTTCGCTGATGAACCATTATTTGAACCGATTCAAAGGTTCAATGAAGCACGCCAAGTCCTTTTGAACCAAAAACCAATGAACCATTGGATGAATTTTGACGTTGAACCAATATATTGAACTAATTAGTTGAACCAAGGCTTTGAACCAAAATGGTTCAAGCCGATGGTTCAATGAATAAAACAAGTCGATAAACTAAGCATTGAACCAAATATTTGAACTTGCCTTTGAACCAACAGTTGAACCATTTAATTGAACCTATCCATTGAACCGGTTTAACGGTTCAATGAAGTGCGCCAAGCGCCTTTAAACAAAGCCAATGAACCATTCAATGAGCCAAATGGTTGAACTAAGTGAATGAACCTACTATTGAATCTTTTTGTTGAACCTAGATGTTGAACTAAGTTTTGGTTCAATGGTTCAAACAAGGTTTTGAACCAACTGATGAACCAAATGGTCAAACCAATCCGTTGAACTAATCCATTAAACTGGTTCAATGGTTCAATGAAGCACGCCGAGCCCCTGTTGTTGAACCTGTAGATGTTGAACCAAAAGATGAACTGAAAGAATAAACCAACTAAATGAAATAAAGTGTTGAACTACTTGGTTGAATTGAAACATTAAACTATTCTTTTGGTTGAACCTGTCATTGAACTTTGAACCCGTTGAACCTTTGAACCAAAATGGTTCAATGGTTCAAGCCACCTTGATTTGGTTCAATGTTTGGAAGCTGATGAACCAATTGAAGTGATTGAACTTTGAACCTTGATGAAGTGCTTAACTCTTGCCAAAGACGTTGAACTTGCTGCTAGTGTTTGTCGATGGAGATTTTTGTTCGAACTAAGGCATTGAAACAATCCCAAAAAATGACTAAGTGTTTGAAAACCGATTCCTTTTGACTGAAATCGCCTGCAAATAATCTTTGAATATGTATGAATGAACCTACCTGTATAATTTGAAGATACAAAGCATGTATATTTTCAACATGTAAAATCCATTGAACTTGATTTGCAAAGTCTGTAGATTTTTTGAGAAGTTTTGAAAATGAGAAATCTGAATATCTAAGACAAATTTTGAAAATGGAAGATACAATTTTCGTCTGTAAAACCAAAATAATTCAAATGTTGTTCCAAAAATGATTTCTATTTTTGGGGGACAACACATTCTAAATGGCAGTCTGTGTGATACTTGCACAACCAGGTGAAGGAAACATGGATCACCTAGTTTACTTTGTTAGTAGGAAACTGACTTCGACTGAAAGGAACTATACCAAAACTAAGCATGAAGCTTTGCCTATGGTCTATGCTCTATAAAAGTTTAGGTAGTACCTTCTAGCCACTCCATTTATATTCTATATGGATCATGAGGCCTTGAAGTATATTATTAATAAGCCAGCAGTACATGGAAGAATCTGCCACTAGATTTTTCTCTTCTAAGAATTCTAGCTTTTAGTAAGAGTAAATCTTGAGAAGGCCAACTATGGACCTAATCATTTATCTTGAATTAAAAATGGATAGCCCCCACATGTAATAGAAGATGATCTTCCTGACATATATCTCTTACAAGTTGCTCAGGTACCTAAAGAACTAGAGGATATTGTAGCATTTATCAACACTAGTTGCATGCCTGAATCCCTCACTCCATAGGAGAAAAAGTAACTTATGGTATACACCGCACCTTATCAGCTCATAGCAGAAGATTTATATAAGATAAATCATGATGAGGTGCTTCACTACTATGTAATGTAACATGAACACCTTAAAGTGCTCTAAGAAGTCCATGAAGGTATCGTCAGAGGACATTATGCTGAAGAGGCTACTGTGCATAAGGTGTTGCTCATTTGCCTTTGGTGGTAATCTTTGTTTAAATATGTAAAGGCTTATATTAGGCAATTTTATTTTTACCAACATGTATGAAAACTAAACAAAAGATATGTTATGTCATTGCACCCTATTCCTTCTCAAGAACCATTTAAAAAATGGGCTATTGCCTTTGTAAGGCCTATGACTCTAGTAGGATGACAAATGGGCTCTTAGTACATCATTGCAGCAAATAATCACCTCATGCACTAGGCATAAGTATCACCAATAAAATACTATACTACATCAACTGTCATGTGATTCATCTGAGAGAACATTATAACATGGTTCAGATGTCCCCTAAGCTTCACTAGTGATTGTGGAACCCACTTCCTGAATGAGATGATTTATATCTTATCAGTTGAGTTCATGATCATGTACCATAAGATGACACCTTACCACCCACAGGCCAATGGAATAGCTGAAGCCCTTAATAATATCCTTAGTACCACTTTGACAAAAAATGAAATGTTGACTGGACTGATTAGGATGATAGATTATTTTTAGTAATTTGGGCATATCGAACTACATACAAACACCTCAATAAAAGTACACCATTCAACTTGGTATATGGAAAGGAAATAGTCATGGTAGTGGAGTTCTTAGTTCCATCTCTCTAAATAGTGTGTGTAGGAAATGTGGATGATGAATCTTCTTTGATAACCACGCTTGATGATTTGATGAAACTAGATAAGGATTAGTTCCTCACATATTGGAGTCAGGATGTTGAGAAGTGTAAATAGAAAGCATGACATGATTTCCATCCAAAGCATAAAGTTTTTCTCTAGGCATGAAATTTCTATTATATGACTCTAAGTTCACATGCCACGCTGGGAATCTCTGAGTCCATTAGGATGGTTCATTCATAATACATAGCAATCGACCTACCAAACCTTGTTGGTTAAAGTGAATGGATGGTCATTTCGTTCCAAGACACTATAATGGGATTCAATTATGGCCATATTATGATTCTATTTAATTAATTTTTGTAATCAATAAGGATTAAGGCCATTAGGTTAAAATTTACTACTTTCAATAAAAAACACTACCCTTGAGGTGCATGACTCTTTAATGTATTTATAAGTTAATATACTTTATTTTCATGGAGGACCATAAACCCTTTTAGTGTGGGGTAAGGAATCATGCATTGAATACAAGACATAAGATAAGTGGGCATGCAAGGACCAAAGGTGCAGGAGTCATCTATGACATGCAAGTGATCAAGGGAACATGAGTCATTCAATATACTTCGAAAGCAATTTGGAAGGTTCTCACCATTTGGGTGATAATTGTCTTCCACTTCACCAAAAAGATGGGACAAAATGGTCATCCACTCCTAAGAAAGGCATAGGAAGGGATGTACCATTAATGCAACAAATTTAGTTATGGCGAGAAGTGTGTGAATGGAATGATGGGACAAATTTGTTAAGGCAATAAATGCTAGATACAAGATTCAAAGTATGAATTCCATTAAAGGATATGCATTTATGGCTAGAAGTGATAAGGGAGGGAAGGAATTAATAGAGGTTATCCCCCAAGGGACTCTAAATAAAATTGTTGAAGTCATTTTAAATGTTACCTTGCTTAAATCTTTGATTGCTAAGTGCGAATGGTGAACCAAAAAACTAAAGATCGATGAAACCAAATTTATTAAAAAGAAGAGCATTTATGGATTTGGCAAAGAAATATAGGTTATTTCTAGGTGAAGAGGAGAGGTTGCTAATTTTGGACTTGTGTGTAAAAGTGGAGATTGTTGAAGTGATAGGTTTCAAGTTCTACCATTATTGAAGCATGAAGCTTGAGAGCCAAAGCAATTTGGGTTGCCACCACGTATTCATTCAAAAACTTGGGATGAATATGGATTAACCTTCGAGTACCACAGAGGGTAATGTAACCAAATAAAAAGTCTAAAAGACTTGAAAATCTTCCAACCATATCAAAGGAGGAAGAGGTAAGCAAAGGAGCTTGGATCCCTATATAAGAAGAGGCTTCAAAAAACTCATAAAGAAGAATAGAACAAGTGAAATGCATGGGAATATTGAAAGAGAGTAAAAAAGGAAAAATGAGAGAGAGTACAAAAGAAGAAAAGATGGTGAAGAAAGGAAAGAAGGCATATGATTTTTCATCATAAAATTCCCTAGCATCCCCACTTCATCCTTGTTAATATAAGAGATGCAGTACCCAGAGTCGGTCTTACACATAGAGAAATGGGTCTCTAAGGTTTCAACTACATTAATATTTGACTATAACCACTGCTAGTTAGGGAATGAAGTGGAACTACAAAATGACTACCAATTCTATACCACCAACACCCAAAATCACTTTGTTTATCACTTGTCCATAAAAACCTAGCTGGAAAATGTCAACCTCTTTCAACTCTTTGAATTGCCTTACTTTGGCAAGCCTACTGAGGTAGTTAAGTTCCTCCTCTCATGCATCCATGAGGATTACATCCACTTCACATAGTGAAATATGAAGATCATCATGGAGTGGATAAGAAAAGTCATGGGGCTTCAGTACTTGGGGGTAAATGTGTTGGATAACTTGGTCAATATAGAGGAAATTCAATAGACCACCACAACATTGATGTACCAAAAATAAGGGCATACAATGTATATAAAGAACCTATAGGATCCTGCCCTTAGAGTCATAGTACAAATCATTTCTACCAAGGTTGAAGGGACTGATTGATGGAATGAGGCAGACATGGCCCACCTATAAATTACACACCAAGTTGTTCAGTGCACATAATACAACTAGGCACTATATTTTTCCCAAAAGATAGCTGGAGATGTAGAGAAGGCACACAAAATGCCTAAGTATAGGTTTCTTTGGGGAACAATCCTCTTATTACTAGTTTTTGATGAGATTAGGGTGCTTGACTATAGCTTAGGATCATTGAAGTGGGTGCACCCCCCACTCACAAGTCCCTCACTGAGCACTTCAAAGATTTCGCTTGCCCTCAGCACATCAACCCAACATACAAGTTGAAAATGAGGTACTAGTTTAATGGGATGAAGATGGATTTTAGGAATGAATGGCACATTTAAAAGGATTTTCCCCCTGACTATAGACCAAGTAGAATTTTTTATAAAGCAACATTACTCCTTGGTGCACATTTGCATGAACCCTTAGGGATAAATATTAGCATGGATTAAATTACCATATTCCTTTTTTGCATGCTACTTCACCAATTCCATCAACAAGATTTATGGTGCACAAACAACTAGTCTAGAGGCAGAATGGATCAATGCAAAGCAACATTCCCTCTAAAAAATGTTTGTGTATATAGGCAAAAAGGCCTTTCTAGAGAGAGGGGAAACATAATTAACTGATATCAAGGTTATGAATATTCTAATTAGGGAGTAGGTCCACATATTATTCTGTATGTTATTCCCCCACTAGTACCCTCAAGATGGAGACCCTAAGGAGAGGCTCCCCCAGGTGCCGCAAGTATGAAGGAAGTGGCCAAAGCCAAGTAACAATATAAGTGGGTGGTAGGCCCCTCAAAAATGGTAAAAGATGGCATAGGCATAACCTTCTAGACTCACTAGTTCTCACCCTTCCATGCCATGTTCAACACATCACCTTTCACCTTCTCCACCTTATCCTTCACTATCCCCAAAATGATAATATCCATCTCACACTTCATCATCATCATCATCTACTTCAATCTTCACCTTATTCCACTCCTTCCCACTCACATTCTTCAAACCCTCTATATCCTCATGCAACTCCCCCACCTTCTTCACCTCCATGACCACCTTCACCTCCATCATCTCTAAATACTACCACCAGATCAGTGCCACAATAACCTCCAAGCCAAACACCCCAAAGAGACCCCTCTCAAGAACACATTGATATTGATGGAATGCGAGAAGATGAAATGGATTTAGAAAGCTAGTAGAGGGTGAAATTGAGAGGGACCTGAAAAGGGGGGAGGGGTCAGTTGAGGGAAAATAGGAATTGAAAGGGTTGTCCACTCTACGCAAACAATACTAATTCAGTGTAGAAGAAAAGAACCTCTATCTTTGGAAACACTTCCACCCCAAGGACACAACCCCAAATATAAATAAGTAGTTGTCCTTATTTTTGAAAATGTATAACGAAGAGACCTAGTTTGATATTCCCTTAGATTGCATTTTTTCTAGCTCGGATGCTTTAAGGCTAATGGATCTTATGAAGATTGATCCAAAATGGATCTCTCCAATAATGCCAAGTGTTGAATTTTTGAAACTAGTCATGAAAATGATGCACCAAAACATTTTATCAGAATTAGACACATGCACAATAGAAAAGAAATATGGCAAGGCTATAGAGATGTATAATAAAGTGTATATATAAAATCAAGTGCTAGCCGATGAAGTCGCCTATTTAAAGTGATAAATTCAAGAGGCCACTGAGGCTAAGGTAATATTTTTAAACCTTTGTAAAATAATTTTGAAAGAGAATCTAACCTTGGTGGATGGTGTGCTATTGGATGAGGATTCCATCAAAAGTTGGAAACATTGGTTGAGCTCTTGCTCAAGAAAAATAAGGAACACCCCATGTGCAGAGATGAGGCCAATGAATTAACTGAATAATTTACCATAGTGGTAGACATTTATATAAGCACCTTGGAGAGAATCAAAGAGGTTGTCCCTATTTCAGACAATAATATTGCATTCCTAATGCACATGAATAATATAATAGAAGCCTGGATCCATGATGAGTAGGTCCTAAAGTAGCAAGTGGCTGATGCCACCCTATTAATAAAAGACCATGTGAAGCATGGAAAAGTATTTAAGGACACTAAAATGATGAAAGAAACTATAAATAACCATCATCAATGAATAAATGCGAGTTTTTCCATACTCTAAAGATAGGTTGACAAGGAGGTGTCTGACTTATAAGACATCCAGAAGGAAGCCAATGTAGCCTTGGATGAATAGGTGAAAAACACTAAGACTTCAACTTAGCTCAAGGAGATGAAAGAAGAAAAGGAGGTCATTGAATGAATAACTACCAAAGTCCTTGATGTATTGTCCCGCAAGGATGGGATGAAGAAGGAACTCGAGTAGAAGGGGCCAAAAATTTTAGAGGATGTTAGTGTTGCTTAGTTTGAGATAGATTAATGACTTAGTGTGGAGTGATGTTGACCCCTAAATTTTGAATAATTATTGTTCCATTTTTATTACGCAATATGGAGGGACCATTTTCTATTTTAATACAAGTATCAACATGACATAAGAAGACCATGGCATGGGAGGACCATGGCATGCAGTAGTATCATGGTGCAAAACTTGTCAGGCATCAGAGGACAAAGGTGTAGGAGACCTAGCACAAGAGGACCCAACCAAGAGAACATGTTGTGAGAGACATGAGAATAGAGGACTTAGAACAAAAAGTGGAAGAGTAGGGGAGTGCATGGGAAATAGAGTGTGATGGATGTAAGAACATTTATAAGAAAAAATTGAGTAGGACACTTTGAACCCATCGATCGAAGGTTCTATACCAGCCCATGAGGAACAAAATACTTGGCCACCAAAATATAACATAGAGTAAGTATCTACAGGCACAGAGGCGTGAGTCTATAAGAGCAAGTAGTTGTAAGATCCATGAATCTCATCCTATTGGGATTTTGTGTGCCATTTATTCATTATACTTAGGATCTTGACACTTGATCAAGGAAAAACAAGTATAAAAACCCCTTTTGTAATCATTTTCTGGATGGTCTTTTGAAAGAATAGAAAAAAACTTTGTCTTGTAAGCTCAATAATATATTAATGAAAAACTAGTGTTTTATTGTGTTACAAATCATTCTAAAGTCCTGAAAGATGGATATGTTTTATTTCTAAAGTCATGGGTATCTTTTTCTTTTATTGTTGTTAAATAGTAATGGTGATCCTAGTCATAGTGTTAATTACATCTAGAACAATAATGATAATATTATTACATTTATGGTGTTTAATAACCATTTAAGGAATGTTATATAAGATGAAAAAACAAATAATATTGTGCTTCAAAGTCTTCAGGAACTAGTCTTTTGTTGTGTGCTTTGGGTGAGCACATGAAACTCCCCTCTCGCGTGATAGGGCCAACATGCTAGCTTGTTGGGGAAACACTTCAGTGTCAAAGTAGAACTACCTAAAAGAACTAAATCGACATGAATGTAGCTAATAACCCTAATTCACTCCATTTACACCTAAATCAGTAAGCCCAAACCCTTAACCCTAAAAACTAAACCTTAAACCCTAAACATTGAAACCTAAACCCTAAACCATGAACACTAAATAATATACCTAAACCCTAGACCTTAAGACCTAAACCATGAACCCTTAACTGTAATACATTAAACTTAAACCAAAAATAATAATCCACAAAATCCAAACTATAGACCCTAAACATATAAACTTAAAACATTAAACCCTATACTTTATACCCTATACCCTAAACTCTAAAACCTAAATCTAAGCCCTTAACCCTAAACCCCAAACCATAAACCTAAAATCCTAAATCCTAAACCTAAAACCTAAATGTAAGCCCTTAACCCTAAACCCCAATCCTAAAACCATAGTCATAAACATTAAACATTAACTCCTAAACCAAAAATTCTAAACCCAAATAAAAAACCCAAAACCTTAAACCTTAAACACTAAACCTAAATCCCTAAACCCTTAAACCTTAAACCTAAACCTAAAACCCCAAATCATAAAATCTAAACCATAAACACAAAACCCCAATCCCCAAAAACTAAATCCCAAACCCTAAATACTAAACACTAAGTTCCAAACCACAAACCATCAACCAAACCCCCTAAACCAACACCATAAACCTTACACCCTAAACCCTAAATCCTAAGTGTGAAACCATAAACCCAAAACCATAACCCCAAACACTAGGACCTAAACCCTAAAAGATAAACTCTTTGTCCCTTGGCCACAAACCATAAATCCCAAACCTTTAAGTATAAAATATAAATAATAAGACCTAAATCCTAATCCCTAGGCCATAACACTAAAACTTGAACCCTGAATGTTAATCCCTATAAAATAAACCCTAAGGTGTGAATCTTGAACCATCAGCCATAAACCTTGAACCCTAAATTTATAAACTCTAAACCTCTATCCATAAACCATAATCTTAATTTTTCACATATAGAGAGAAAGGAGAGGGGGAATTGGCTAAGCCATATCTTGAAAAAATAGGGGTCATTCCCTATATAGAAAAAAAAGTGATTATGTACATTCATGTAAAAGTCTTTAAGGTGGATTCAATATGAATTCCTAAATAATTTATGGGTATTTTAATCAATGGGTCTATCAATATGCATAAATGGATAGCCTGTATCATTCAACCTATAACATACATATAATAATGATATAATCATTCATACATTACATCTACATCATACCTAGTACTACATATAGGTATGTTGTCACTCACACATGACATATTCCTGTATTCATGATATAGTCACTCATACCAGACATAAATTTAGTTAATCACCTGAGTACACTCCATTTACACCTAAACCATTAACCCTACAACCCAAAGCCTAAACCCTAAACACCATAAACCTTGAACACTTAACCCTAATACATTATCTTTAAACCCAAAACAATAATACATAAACCCAAAAACCTAGAACCTAAACATAGAACCTTAAAACCTTAAACCCTAGACTTTATACGCTAGACCTTTAGCCCTAAAACCTAAAATTTAAGCCCTTAACCATAAATCCCAAACCATAATTCTAAAATCCTAAATTCTAAACACTAAAACATAAAACCTTAACCCTACACCCTTAATATTAAACACTAAACCTTAAACAAAACATTCAAAATCTTGAACCTTAAACCATAAACATTACACCCCAAACCCAAAACCTTGACCCCTAAACTCTTAACACTAACCCCTAATCTTGAAACCCTAAGAACTAAACTCTAAACCTTGAGAGTTGAACCCTAAACTAGAATCCTAGAGACATAAAAAATCAAACCCAAAACCATAGACCCTAAATCCTAAAATTAGATAAAGCATAAACCTTAAAACTTAAATCCTAGAACCTAAACAATCAACCCCAAACATTGAAATATAAAATT
>JARHVA010001860.1:2055000-2075000 GCA_037957365.1 Torreya grandis
TAGCAAATACATTTCTGCATATGAATCAAAAATTGACATGTTCTATGTCAAACAAGGTGGGAACCTGCATTTATGGTACACTAAAATAAATAAATAAATTTTAAGTACCTCACCAAAAACAATAGTTCTAGTGTTTTGTTGTTGATTTGTACTTACAAGTAAAATATTCCATACTAAAATTTCAAAAAAACTGAAAGTAAAACCTCCATTTGAAAAATACTACAATAAATGAACAAAATGTAAATCTAACAAAACCTTTGATTCAATTTTTTATTTGAATTTATAATTACAAGTAAATGGTTTAATATTTAAATCGTAAAAATTGCATGCTCTATACAAGGTAACTTAAAACAACAATCTAAGAGGGGATATAATAAACAAACAAATTGTAACCGCTAAACAAGGCACCTTGGATTGTTGTTATCATGTGTATTTAAAATTAAATATTGGTATGTTAAAATCCAACCAATGTAATACATACAACATCCTTCTTCATCACAATAACAATTGCCACATTGGGAGAGTAGATCCATTGATCCCCCTGACAATGCTAATGGTCTTACAGTTGCATAGTGGTCATTAGAATACAAGTAAAAAGGGACTGTCAAATAATTAAGTTAATAATTTTAGTCTTATTTATAGAATAGTATAAAACCCACATGTGTAGGCTTGAATATCAATGCAATTGCCATAATTCTTATCTAATATATGTTCCCCACTAGGTGAAAGGATATCCCTCTTAGGGATAGGAGAGAAGGCTTAACTTAGGGCATATAACCTTATCATGCAACTCTAATTAGTGGTAATTAACATGAGTTCCCCTACATGGGTAGAGGTTTAGACCATTAAAGGGTGTTGGAATCCTGTTACCATTTGTAGTAACTGTGTAATGAGGTCCATAATAAACTTCCAAGGTCCTCAACAATTAACATTTAAATTAATTTGGTCTACATTAAATAGATGTATGAATGTGTTGTCCTGCATATTTATTTTTGGTAATGACATCATGAAAAAAGATAGCTTGTAGAAAGGAATGAAAGAGTCAGCCATACAAACATTGAGAAAGCCCAACAACTATAGAAACACCTGGGAACAAATCCTTTATCATGCCAAACCCAATAGCATATACTTCATAAAATAATTGCTCCTTAAATTTCTAACATGTAAAACCATTAGTATTTTCATTTAAAAATTAAAATACGAAATTTATGAAAATAAATTAAGGACAAATAAGTAACACAAGGCATATGAAGAGGGAACATGCTTTTTAAAATATATTTTGATAACTTACCATACCTTTGTTCCAATATGTTATGCTTGCGTTGCCTATGCCCTATTTGGTGAGATTGAGATAGTCCTCTAATGATTGGCATGAGTGATGGAGAAATGAATGTGGAGAGAAAGCAAGTGTAGAGGTGAGTAGGTGGGAATAGGGATGATTAGTAGTGCATTGACAAAATAAATTTTAGTCAACCATATTAGAAGATAAAATTACGAGAGTTCTTCCAAAAAACCATGGCGTAAACTATATCTAGGAGTCCAAATAATATTAAAACCACCAATAGATTATTTTTTAGGTTAAACAAGCATTTATGATAGCCTAGAAACTATAAAAATACAAATCCAAACAAGCAAAACAACATGAAACACAAATATAAACAAACAAAACCCTTTTTTTTAATGATGACACTGTAATTGAACATAAATGTTCTAGCTACTTTCTATAATAGGAGAGCATGCTAACTATACAGAGTTAGGCCTTCTTCATTAGCTATTTCCTTATAAAAAAAACTAGGGGGTTAGATCACGTCCTTGTCTTAGAGGGTTACTCATAATTACATGGTCATCCTGAGGTTCCTAGTGGCCATAGATAACATGGGTTCCAAAACTTCTTGTAGGGTTAATGTCTGTACTTGTTATGGGTATGGTAGCCAAGTGCACCAGACACACTACAAACCCCTAGCTTCGCAGTTTGAATATCAATATGAAATGGACCGCTCCAAGTGTTTTCCTTCTATTGAAAGTTTTCAAGGCACAATGAACGCTTTTGTCTTTCAAGAAGTAAATTTATTGAAATTCTAAACAAATATTTCCTTGATTACTGCGTGTGAAACAAGTAGTAAAATGGCCTCCCACCCCTTGTAAAAATTCTTGATTGCCAAAAATATGGTAGTTGTGACATCCTTAAATTCACGTAACTGCCTTGATTTATGTGAAGCTAAAAATAACATAATTTTTTTTCAGCCAATCATGTCATAATAAATAATATTATTTTATAACATCTGTTAAACAGTTTGCAACTAATCTGAGCAAAATACTCAAATATTTGCTAAAGCACAAAACAATGTAATCTAATTACGGGAGATAAAAGGGAGTAATAACAGGTTCAAGTAAAATGAAATCGTAAGTTAATCCTTTAGGACTAATAAACACATATATAAGGCCCTTTTGAAAATTTACACACATTTACATACAATATTTGAGATTTTGATCAAGATGCAACGTGAAATTTTGGTCATTGCTTTCATTAAATCTAAAACCTTACCTTTAATGTAGAGCAATAAATTTATTAGCATTTGAATAAGTCCTTACCAAAATGATTCAAGGCACCACAAGGTTTTTTTAATATGAAGATGAATCTAGGCAAGTGTGATACTAATAAAACACTTTCGGTATAATAAATATAAATACATTTTTTGTAATTTTTTTCATAAATAATTTTTTGAAAAACTCTACAATTACCAATATAAATAGTGACTATATATATATATATATATATATATATATATATATAATTATAATTATAATTATAAACTCAGTAGGAAGTCACATTTATAATCGTAAAAACAAGGCGTGGGTTTCCCTTTTATATGGTAAGGCTTTAAACCAAATTCGGTAGAATATCATTATATCATTATACGTAAGGGATATTAAAATACTGCGAGACGGCAAATGGCAGAAGGGATAATTATAATTATAATTATAATTTAATGGGAATTCACATTTATAACCGCAAAAACAAGGTGTGGGTTTCCCTTTTATATAGCGAGGCTTTAAACTAGATTCGGTAGAATATCATTATATCATTATACGTAAGGGTTATTAAAATACTACGAGATGGTGAATGGCTGAAGGGTATGTGGCATGTACATGTTTAAGAAAGCAGGGGCACCCAAATGACTTCGATCTTGCCTCACAATGAACACGAACGCTGCATGGTTTGCACCCCACTACGTTGTGTCCAAATGACAGATGGCAATCTGCTTGTTTATCTTTTTCTTTCTCTTTCTCTTTCTCTTTATATTTTATGGTGACTATGATAATGTTTGACTTGGAATGTTTGAATTTAATTTTAAGGTTTAATTTAGATATATTTACTTTGAATTTAAATTTTAAAAAGGTTTGACTTGGAATGTTTGACTAATTTGGAAAACTTGACTGATTTGAATTTGATTTGGAATTGGATTTGGTTTAAAATGGCTTGATATAGATTTGTTTTCAAACTAATAGAATAAAAGCATAATATGGATAGGATACCATTTCAATTGGATAGCATGACATTATGACAAATTAAAATGACTCAAAAATTGGGCAACGTAACAACTTATCACATAAATTTTAATGAAACACTTTGGTCTTAGGATAATTTCAATTATATTTGATGTATAAGGTATAACATGTAAAATGAGGTATAATACAACAGAAAAAAAAAAAAAAAATCATACCATACAATCCCTATGTTAGTGTTAAAACATGTGTGCAATACAAATGTAGCTCATGTATCTACCTCACAATAAGTAGGAACAAGTTAATTTCTTAACCCTCACTTCAAGCAGTATGTCATGAGATCTTGGAGGAGGTTGGTTTCCCTCACACTAAAAATTGTTTGCAGCTAAGTGGTCTTAGTCTAAGTTTTAACAAGGATTTATATATTATCATTGATATACCTCATGGTACACGGGGCTCAAAATTTTGTGGAAGAAGAAAAATAATGGGAAATTCATGGAAGGGTCTATCCCTTTCATGACCACTTTAGCCATGATATCTTAGTGAAGTGATATCAAAAATTTAACTTAAAGGGTGATGTTTGATAGTTTAGCATCAAGGATAACCCCTTACTTTCATAAACTTTTCTTCATACACACAACCACTTTGGTTTTACAACACTTACTCATAATTTGTATCCCTCATCAAAAAATGGGGTTGGTACATATATTGGGGGATGAAATACTAGACATCATGCCCTATGGACTCACATATGGTTATTAATTCCACCTCATGAATCCAAAATAAAAATTAAGGTCCACTATTTCTTATCCTCAAGACCTTACATGTGGGCAAGAGGAAAGCATACTCTAGTTTCACTTTGGGAAAGACAATAGTAACCTATGTGCTTTTGATCACTTAGGGTCCCTCAAGTGGGAAAAGGGAGATACCACACATGATTTTTTACACACAAACACATAATAAGTAACACTAACTCTCAAAATAGAATAAAAAAGTATTTTACAGCTCCAAATTCAAATATTGGTTTGTTATTAAGCACCAAAGTGAAATGTATTTATTTTTAGATAAACCACTTAATTGATAATCAAAACTTGTATAAAATAGATTAGTGTTTGATGGATGGTATTTTACTAGTAGGAGGATTTTGAAATGTTGATCATTTAAGTCTCATGAAACTATTACAGTGTGATTATGTCATTTAGCGGGGTGTTTCTACCAATTCTACAAGTAATATCACCTATCTGCAAATAGAGAATAGAGAATACACAAAACCTCATGATTCTAATAATTATTAGGGTGATGTCACTTTTAAATAAGTGATCCATATGATTCAATAAAAACACATACATAACAAAAAAACAAAATGATTTCACTACTTATTATATCAATCCTATTGTTTCTACGTACAATATCACATAAATGCAAAAATATAGACATAAAGTTACCTAGGGGATTTTGAAAAATTTTAGGTTCATCCTATTGATGTATAGGTCAATTCTACCATTTCTATATGAGACTACACCATTTATGTAAAACCATAGTCTATGTGAAACCATAGATCATTTCCTCCATTTTGTAGTGTTATCTTATCGATATGCGTGTCAATCCCACTATTTACCTAAAGACACAAAAATAAAAACAAAGAAGAAGTGATATCATCGATAAACAAGTTGATATTGTTGTTTATGGGTAGTGATTGCATCAATTAGTAGGGTCTTTCCACCACTAACCTAATGATGGAAATTTGGAAAATTTAGAAGAAAAAGAGGAGAAATTAGGTTCAATTTTGAGCTAATTTCTTAATTAGAAGGATGCTATGATGTTTTAAAAAATAATGTGGGGTGTGTGCTCCCACCAGGCATGCCAATGGTATCATATGATTTCAAAGGAGGTTAGTTTATTGTTAACATGAAAATCAAATGAAAATAATATAAAAACTAGCATCTTGGACACATGTTCTCAGATTGGGCAGGGTTTAAGAAGTGACAAATAAATAAATATAATACTAAATCAAATGAATATGTTTTATTCGTAGATGTCTCTAGCTATCCATAATTCAAGTTTGGATTGCCATGGATACAAAGCTTGAGATATTTGGTAATGTTGTGAATCTATTTAGATGACATCTCCCCTTGGGTTATGCATGATTTATTGATTAAATGAAGAACTTGGTTGAATCTTTCTTGATGATTTGACAATATAAGTTTAGCACAAAAAACTTGTTTCTAATGGAGAATGACCCTTCTATTTATATATTTATCCTTTGGATTTGGACTGACAATCTTAGATCAAGATGTGTGGTTGAGAATAAGTCCATTTTGGAGGGTTTTTGCCATTAATATTTAGGGATGAGTTAGCATTGATTGAGGCATGGCTTCAATTTATGGATCATGGGTTGTATTTATGTTGATATTTTTAAGGTTTGACTTTTGGATATTTGAAATCAATTGTAATTAACCACTTGCAAAGTGATGTTATGATGTGAAGCATAATTGGATTTAATAATTTTATGTGAATATGGATATTCCAGAAAGCTATGTATGTTTTGCTTAAGGATAAATTAACCATCTAGTTTGATTCAATTAGCTAATTAATCCTGGAATGATTTTGTGTGATTTTTTCAATGTTGAAAATGGAATAATTATTCAATTTAAATGATCTAAAATGACACTTGCAAAGTAATTATTTGATTCAGGATGTATTAGATGAAGCTAATGCTTTTATATAGTGCATTTTCCCAATCACGTATGCACTAATGAGTCATATAATGTGCACACAAATTATGCATATGATTTAGAATGTTTTAACTAATTTCTAGACCAATTTATGTGTTATTACAGGAAATCATTCTATTTGCAATTTTGGCATGGAAGTGATGAACATAGAGTGTTTATAGAAATAATTATCAAAAGATATAAAAGGGCACAATAAATATGTCATATGTTTTGGAGCTTTCATTAGAAAAGAGTGGTAAAGTATTTTTCACTTTGAATGTTTTACGTGGGGTATCCAAACTTGAAGCTAAAAATGATGAAGATGAATGTGATGAACATACAAAATCTTTCGTTGATGAATATAAGAATAGGCATTTTTCTATGGAAAAGTGTGTCACTTATTGACACAATTGGATCTTGGACACATAATTCAAGGTAAAAAAGAGATAATAAATGGAAGGCAAGGATTATGGTAACTATGTTGTGAGTATTCCTAAGGTTCTCCTCCATTATTGTGCAATAATTCACATAAAAGGGTTCATTTTTTATTCAAAGTTATTATGACAATTTAAAGAATAATTAGAACAATAAAATCATATCTAATTGCCTTGATTTGTATATCTATTCAAGATGCAACATTAGTGAAGCATTCGACACTTATATTACTTGCATCAATTGCTACTACAACATTCAATATTGGTTCCTCAACCATCCATTCACAAGTTTTAATCCTAATAACATATTTTTTTAAAATAGAAGGAATAAGACTTTCAAATTTCCAATAATAGATCCACTATATAAAAAACATATTTACTTAAAAATTGAGTTTCATTAGACATTTTTAAAATAAAATGTAGATTATTAACTTTGTCAAATATTTCTTGAAAATGCAGACATGAGTTTTGGAGGTATAAATATGATTTTGGTTGGGGATTTGGGATAATTAACTTTTGTTAGTGATACAAAACCACATAATAGTAACAAATGTGAAAAATTATGGTGGATAATAGTATTCATCTATTTACCACATATGATAATGTACATAACCACAATAGAATAAAATTGCATTCATTGAAGGGAATTATTGTTTATAGCATTTCAATCAAAGTATGAAATGACAATACACCAAGAGGAGGTAAAAATGATAAACTTGATTTAAAGTTATTAATTTCTAAGGATGCAAGGGTCATGCTAAGATTTAATATTTGAATAGAAGCAGGTCTTGTAAATGGAGCTTTAGGGTATATTCAAAGTATAATATACAAACCTAGGAGTAACCCACCATAATCACTGACATATGTTATGCTCGAGTATGATAATTACTCTAGAATATCATTTGAAGATGAAACTCCACATATAATTTCAATTACACTAATATGAATGGGACACATATACCAACTATTATTATGGTTGGCTTGAGTATTAATAATATAAAAATCACAAGGTTTGACTCTTTCAGAAGAAACAATTGATATAGGACAATTATAAATAAAAAGGTTAACATTTGTAGCTATATTTGATTTAGAGTCCTTGGAAGGACTAATAATATTATTTCCATTTTCATATGATGGTTATGAAAATATGAAAAAATGAAAAAAAAAAAACTTTTCAAATGAAAAGCTAAGAGAGACTAAAGTTATTAGAAGATAAATGATGTAATGTGCTTATTAGAAATTTATTTCTATGAATATGAAATGATTCATTATTTGACATTTTATGTGATGTGTATGACAAATTTTGATGGTTGTATATGATTCTTTATTTTTTCATTTTATTTTATGTATATTACACATTTATATGTGTTTTAAATGCTTCATTTATCATGATTTAATGTGACATATATTACATTTTTAATAAAAAATAAATTATTAACAATATATGTTAAATAAAAACACAATACTTGTGGATGTTATTAACATAAATACCTTAGATAGAGCTATGTAAAAGACACCAAGAAATATCCTTTTTGAGGTAACTATATTATATTGGATTTGTGACATCGTTTTATCCATATTTTTCAAGTGTTTTATTTTTTAAAATTTCATTTGTCTATTCAACTTTAAATATAATAACTCGTACTCATTTGTTTTCTTTGTTTAAAATCTTATAGTTGTTACAATATTCCTCACGAATACCCTGTTAGATTGTTTAGTGTAAGGAAATTGGTCAGTATAATTATCACGTAACATGATAACAATATTTTATTTATAGTCTCAAATGAAGGCTAATTATAAATTAGGTAGATTTATTTAATTATAAATTGAGATTTTTAACATGTAATCTTAATATAAAACTACATAATAAAATTTCTATATTAATATATACCATTCATAAATCAAATTTAACACACAACATTTATAAATTAGAGTAATCACTACTTCAACATTTATTACCTACATAATTTGAAAACTTTAGGTTTTTTTCATTGGTTTCTATTTATAAATTTTGGTTATTATAATATATTAAAAGAGGAAATGGTAGTATATACATAACTCTTTGAAAAAACAATGGTCGTGTAGCGATTAGTCCCTGTCATTTTATTGAGAATTGTTTGTACTAGAGTTTGTATGTAAATTGGTAATGTAAGCTTAGAGAAATTATAAATACTTTAACAATTTGTAATTAAAAATATAAATCTAACATTCTCTAATTTTTCAGTGTAATTTTAATTTGAATAAAAAATATTCTTTTGGAGAGGTTTTATAAGTTTACCGAAAGCACACTTTAATAATTTTAGCATAGTGAGTTGTAAAAATATATGAAACAAAATCGAAATTTAATATTTTTAATGTATTTTTTAATAAATATATCAATTATCATTGTGATGCCTATACGGTGCTTCATATGAACATCAATTTGGACAAAATGGTTATTATTAACAACATTATAGGTGTCATCACATTCAGTTTATCTAAAATTATACATTAACCATTTAATAAAAGATCTTTTAATAATTTCAATCATATTAGGGATTGTAAAATCAACACAGACAACTATCTTAACATAAAGAATAAAAGTATTTAACCATGTAAAAAAATCTATGCAATTTATTTTCATTGTAACATCAGGGTTCATGGTAGCATACATTATACATAAAAAATTCTAACAAGCATTATATACAAAGGTCACTATATCATGAAATGTGATAGTTCAATATCTTGTATAGTATTTTTTATTTTTTATTATCTTACTAAAAATATATATAACTAACTTTAATAGAAGTAACCAAATCCAAATAATAAATTAAATCATATCTATCATATTAAAAGATGACATCTAACTTTTATATTGTTTGCTCCCAATCCATCTTGATTTGAATACATTAAATACAATAAAAAAGTAGTAAGAAAATTAGTCTTTATATAAATTTTACAAAAATAATTTCAAATACCAAATTAATATCAGGCCATTTACCTTTTATCATCAAATATTTTATACAAAAACTAGAGTAAATTATTGATTTTTTTTGAAAAAATGTTGTTAGATTTTTATTTACTTTTTACTCAAGAATAAGTATTACAAAAGTTTTTTTTTTCAAAATAATGAGAATTTTAAATGGATAAAATCCAAAGGTGTAAACTTTCTTATGTCATAAAAGAAGCAATATTTATAATTTTTTCCTGTACAAACAAAATTGTATTTTATGCCATTCCACATAAGCTTTATATCAAGACATTTACTTGTAAATAATTTTTTTGGGCATCAAAATTTGATAGAATCTGACATGAACTGACTGTTATGTTTTCATATTCTAAATGATAATCCTTGGCATGTCAAATAAATGACGAGTCTAAATGATGTTGACAACCATAGTGATTATGAAGATGAGGATAATCAACCTATTCAATAAAACACAATGTAACATGAGTGGGAAATCATATCTAGGCTACAACGTAGCTAAATCATGGAATCAAATAAAATGGATATGATGGGAAGAATAAATCTTGATAGACAAACACCATGGATTATCAAATATCAAGGTGAAGAATAAACAAATAAAGTGATAAAATTCATAAGCATAATGAAATATAATGGGTTTGTCATAGATGATGAGATATCACCAAATATGAATTATGGAACCTTAGGTGCTAAGAAAAAATGAGCACTTGGTATAATTATTGTAATGATGCTTCTTTTCAAAAAGCAAAGAAATTTGAGTACAAGAATCTAGAAATTTTGGTTTTATTACCATATGTCAATGTGCTAGATGCAATCTGCATAGAGTGACATTAGTTTTGTTGTGGAGTACAACTTGTCAGCCATTGTATAGACAATAATATAGAGATCATACATAAATATTTAAATGTAGTGTTGGAGAGGTATCGAATACTTATGGCAAGACCTATAATACCTGAATTGTGAAAGGTGTAGTTGTAGCATAATATTGTAATATTTTTTTAATTTTTTGTTATCTTAAATTTATAATTTTAAAATAATTGGTTTTTATAAATAATCTTTCAAAAATATGTCAATATTTATATAATAATTTTTTAAAAAACATTATAATTATTAACATTATATATAATTTATTTTTTCGAGTTGATTGAATGAAAATAAAATATTTGAAAAATGAAATCATTGTTACTCTATTTTGATAAGGACTAATAGATGTTATCAAGTTACGTTAAAAGGGATGTAATATTTTATTTTCGTAAAGTAGGGTTGTGTAAAGCGAGGGAGCGTAAATTGATATGAACCCTAACTTCATTTCAAATTTTGTGTATGAAAGGTTAAGAAACAATACTATAATATTTTTGGTGGAGGTGATAGTATAAAATGAGGTATCATACATTTCTTTATACACTATGGGAATGTGTTGTGCAGGGAGGAGATGTTATGCTTCACGGTGAGTTTGAGTAATGGCAAAGTAGTGCAGAAGGGTAAAGCCATACAAAATATGTAAATGGTGAAATATTTTAAGAAAAGCTAAGTAGTAGTGGTGAAGGGAAACAATAGAGTATTTCATATTATATCATACACTAGAGGGCCCATATCATACACTAGACCTAGATTCAAGGTAGTTAGTGGATTTACATGTCCTACACCCATTGCAGAGGGGTCAGCTACTTATAAGATGTTGGGATCTTTGATTGGTCATTTTATATTGTCAAGGGTAGATGAAGATTTTATGAGCGTTGATTTAATTGCAATAAGACTCCACATCCAATGTGAAACTTGAATCAACATTATAAGACTTCTAGAGTCTATATTTATATATACTAATTATATTATATATTTATAAACATAAATACTATTAAATATTATTGTAATGTATAAATTACTATATATAGTAATAATATATATTATTTAATGTAATTGTAATATGTAAATCACTATATATATATGAGTAATAATATTTATAATAAAAATATTATTTTTATTATAATATTAAAAAATTATATATAGTTATATATAATATGTTTTTATTATAATAATATTAATATATATACTATTATATTATAATGTATATATTATTATATTAAATACAATTTAATTTAATTATAATTATTAGTTTATATATATATATATATATATATATATATATATATATATATATATATATATATATATATATATATATATATATATATATATATATCATTGCTAAGGAATAAGTGTTCCAGGCCCATAAACATAACATTCAAAAGAACATAATTAGCTTAGCTTAAGGGTAATATCGTCAGGGCATAAATCGACCTTATTAACAAAAAGTACCATTTACTAAAATTAAAAATACTTTAGCTTTCGTACTAATTTTCTCAAATCAAATATCCATAATTACTTTGTTCATCCCTTATAGATATCCTAGATGAAGAGATAAGCATGCAATGCTCTTTTTTCCTATTTTTTACAAGATTTCATTCATCATCACCTACCAAATTAACTGAATTTGAACTTAATATTCCATTTCATTCCTTATTTTTGCCATTAACAACTTCATTCTTACTAACATTATTACCCATATAGACAACAGACTCAGCTTGGTTCTTACCTATGCTTTTACCTTATCCAAATTTTTTCTTTGAAACCTATCTAAAGCTATTACTTTTAGTTGAATTAGAAAAATCATAGAACTGCTAATTGATTCTCATTAGTCTTCTTTCCCCAAGAAGATTCATGCTTATGCTTAATGTTTTGGAAAGAATTAGCAAGGTGCCCAACTTGAAAATAGTTTTAACATTTGAAGGGGATTACTTATAATTATAGAGTTTGAAACCAGCTTCTATTTGGCACTTTCAACTCAATACTTTCATGAAGAATCTGATAAATATCTAAACACACCAAAATTCTAGTAAAAGTAGTCCAGATAAGTTTCAATGAAGATTCATCAATTTTCACCATCTATCTCAGTGTAGATCCAATAACTGAAAGACCTGTTTCAAACTAGAACTGAAGTGGAAGATATGGAAATCTCACCCAAATAGGACACAGTGAAAGATTTTCTATCAAGGGGTTGAAATGAGGAGTCCAAGGTTTCATGAGTAGAATGTGATTTTCATAGCTCCATAATTTAGCCTAAAAAATCTTATTGTAATCATCGATATAATAAAAATTAACAATAAAAAACCTTTGGCACATGGATAAATTTCCATATCTTCTTCCAGCATAAAAATCCATGAATATAAAAACCATTGTTGCAGGGATGAAAGGGAGGGTCAGAACCTATCAAAATGCTAGACCAAACCCCTCTCTGTAAACCAAAGTTCATCTTCCAAAACATCTTTTAGAGCTTGATTTTCAAAGTTAACAACAAATGATTTAGATGAAGAAACCCTAGCCTAATTTGATGTTGATTCTTTAGAACCCTTAACTATATGATTTACCAGTAAATGTGATACTGGCTAGTGCTTTGATTCCTCTAAGCTAGTCATTATAGCTCAAACTTCAACTGATGCTTTACCAGTGGATTATGCCCTCTGATTCTCCTCTTTTACCATTAAAAATAGACCCTATCACTTGCTAACTGCTACACTAGTCTTCAATATCCTCTGCAATCTAGACCTTCTCACTATCGTCATTGTTAGGGAAGGTAGAGCACCACTAGATGCCCTAGTCACCATCATCGGGTAGAATTCATAGAAGCAGTCACATAATTAATTTTGGTCGATACCATAATATAATATATTATTAAACATATTTAATTTATTTATTATTATTATATTATAATATTATGTATTTTAAAAGTTTATATATATAGTAATATTATATTTTAATAACAACAATAATAAACCCTAAACCCTTATTAACACAACTAGATCTTGGACACATAATTCAAGGTAAAAAAGATAATAAATGGAAGGCAAGGATTATGGCAATTACATGAGAGTATTCCCAAGGTTTTCCTCCATTATTGTGCAATAATTCACATAAAAGAGTTCATTTTTTTAGTCAAAGTTATTGCTTCACAAGACTTTTTATGAAATACAAAAAGATATTAGACTTGATGATGATGAAATAACATTGAATTTGGAGTCATTAGATGATAATCCTTGACATGTCAAGAAAATGACTATTCTAAATGATGTTGATAGTCATAATGATTACGAAGATGAGGATAATCAACCTATTCAATTAAACATGATTTAACATGAGTGGTCCTGCATATATATTTTTGTTAATGACATCATGAAAGAAGATACCCTGTAGAAAGGGATGAAAGAGTTGTCCATACAAACAATGAGAAAGCCCAACAACTTTAGAAACATCGGAGAAAAAAAAAACTTTATCACGCTAAATCCAATATGCTATCCCTGCATTGCCTATGCCCTGTTTGGCGAGATTGAGATAGTCTTTGATGATTGGTATGAGTGATGGAGCAACGAATGTGGAGAGAAAGAAGTGTAGAAGTGAGCAAATGGGAATCGAGATGATTAGTAGTGCATTTGAATAAATCCTTACCAAAATGACGTAAGGTGCCACAAAGTATTTTTCGATACCAACATGAATCTAGAGAAACGTCGTATTAATAAAACACCTTTAACATATTAAATATAAATATGTTTTTTCTAGATTTTCTTCATAGATAATTTGAAAAGGCTCTACCATTACCAATATAATCTATGACACCCAATAAATAAATAAATATATATATATATATATATATATATATATATATATATATATATATATATATATTTATGTATAGATAATTTAATGGCGAGTCGCATTCATAACCGCGAAAACAAGGTGGGAGTTTCGCTTTTACATGGCGAGGCTTTAGAACACCTTCCTTTTTAACCGTCATATCATTATATTATACACAGTACTTACTAGATACTTAAGAGATATTTAAGTACTGCGAGAAGCCTTGGCTGCAAACGGATCACCTCCGCCCTCACAGTGTGAAAACTGCACAATCGATCAAAGGCTATGACAACCCAGAATATTATATACAATATATACTAACTATGAAAGAGAAATCACAAGTTAAGCAGGCAGGGGCACCCAAATGAGATCGTTCTTGAAAATCCAATGGCAGGCCTCGATCTCGCCTGGCTTGTGTCCCAGCGACATGAACGCCGCATGCTTTGGACTCCACTGCGTCGTGTCAAAATGACAGATGGCAATCCCCTCGTTTATCTTTTTCTTGTCTTTGTTTGACAGCAATGCAGCCTCGTACACTTTCACCATGGGCACCGAGTGACAGTAATATACCAGAAATGGAAACAGACTCTAATGGCACGATACCGACCTCGTCATCTTCCCTCCGTCTTTGCCCCTCACAACGCCTACTTCAACACTCTCCCCAGACCCGGCAGTGTTCTCTGTGCTCAGCACTTCCACCTTCGACCCCAACACAGGACACTGCAAACTCCGCCATGCCTTCCACCGACGTCACGCATTTCTTTATTTCTCCCTTCATCGCCGGGCTTTCGCACTCTCGCAACGTCCGTGCCATGATCGACGACATCGTGGAGTTGTCCGGAATGCCGAATGTTTTCATCAGATTCGGCAGAGTCTGGCTGGCGAAGGGCAGTTTATCAGCCAAAGATGCAGGAAGGAAGGATCTCGTAGGCATGTAGTCCTTCAGGTCGGGCATGGGGAGAGTTTTGCCTTGGACTAAAAGATTCTCCCTGAAGAACATTCCAGCCTCCACGCCCGTCGCGTTGGAAGTGGCCGTGGCCTGGCCCGGGACCGTCTTATTGGCAAAGCCCTCGTCTTTTACATTTGAACATCGATGCGATATATTTCATCGATGGAGGGCGATAGAAAATGACAATGTTGAGGACGTTTACGTCTGTGTCGTTTACGACAGTGGCAGGACAGAGTAGGTGCGCAGCTATGCAGAAAGACGCAATGTTGTCGGAGAGGGTGTGGTTTCTCATATAGTGAGAAAACAGAGCAACGGAAGTCGCATTGAGAGGCGAGGCCTTCTCCAACAAGAAAGCAGGAAGGCGGGCATCTGGCAACGTCCGGTGCCAGAAGCGTAGCAGAGAAGCCTTGGCTGCAAACGGATCACCTCCGCCCTCACACTGCGAAAACTGCACATGAACAACCCAGAATATTAAATACAATATACAATATACTAACTATGAAAGAGCAGTCACAGAAATTAGAACTTACAGCGAGTGTGGAAAGGACAAGAATCAGCAGGATTGCGTCGCGTGCCACTGCCATCTCTTAAATAATAAGCTACCAAATGCTCAGGCTCAGGTTCATTCTCAGAGCTCGGGCCCACTCTTAAGTAGAGTCGAGTGTGGATCTGATCTCAAAAGTAGTACGAATCTGATGGGAAAGAGGCGACAAAAATGTAAGTTTATCCACGTATGTCGCCGTTGGTTTTGACATAATGCCATTGATATAAATCTACGTAAACCTAACCCGTTCGCGTGGAATCTGATGTCACGCTTGACCTCAGCAGTATGATTCACAGAATGTCGTCTTTGCTTGAACGATATAATTGATATAATGAGGTCACACAGAATCTGAATAATGCGCTGTGTTGTCGTGGCTGCTGAAATGGTCGGCATAGATTCGTGATTTGTTTCTAGAGCATTAAATTCTTTGACTTCGTGACAATTTCTGTGGAGCATTAAATTAATTGGCGTACAGATTCAGAACTTGAGGTAGGTGCATTTCTTCTTCGGTCCGATGTAGGCATGTTACCACTTGACCACTTGGGTATGTACTCGAGCAAGAAGGCAACTTTGTTTCGAACTTATCAACCCATAAAGATGCCCTTTTTAACAAGTGGTTTGAAAAAAGAAGGCAAAATGTGAAACACCTGTTATATATTATTAATGTTCAATAATAACTATAAGATATTTTTAAAAAAAACATTATTAATATGAATAAAAGGGGAAAAAATTATAAAATTAAGAAAAAATAACATTGAAGTTAAGATATTTCTCATGACCATTTGTGATCATTGAATAGAACCATGTGTTTGTTTGTGCTTCTAAAATTGAGTTTGAAGAAAAGAGTATAAAGTTGAACCATAAAACTAAAACATTATTGATGATTCTTTAGAAGGCTAACTCTATGTTGCATCATATATTTGATAAATGGAGCTACACATCTTTGATCCTCATAATAAATAGATATCGTAGAGAGCCTTGATTTCTTCTAAAGGGACAATAAACTCTGTCATGCATCTCATAATACCCCAGACACCTAAATATAAAATGCTCCATAAATGTTTGGTTTATTATTACAAAGTTTATATAAATGCTCCATAAATGTTAAGTTATTACATATTATTATACACTTGTTGCCTTGAACCTAGATGTGGTGTATGTTATGGACCCTCTGGTGTATGATACCATGTGAAATACCCTATCATTGCCCTTCACCATTACCGCTCAGCTCTCCTTAGAATATTTCACACTTGTATGTTTTGAATGGCTTTGCCCTTTCCCACTACTTAACCATTGGTCAAACACACAACCTCATTATCCACCATCGCCTCCACCAAAATATAAAAAGTATTGTTGTTTAATCCTTCATACACAAAAGTTAAGATGACATCAGCGGTCATACCGATTTACAGTGTTAGATAATGGAGAGTAGTGGTTGTGTGTAATGTATGTAGGTGATGATACTAGTGGAAAAGCTAAAGGTTATGAATTCATCAATGAACATAGTTAATTCAATAAAAAAGTATATTCAAGTGTTGAATGAGGATGACCATGAGTTTTGGTTCATGGGATTTATTAAATACTACAAAGCCCTCAATAACCTATAAATATCTCTCAACATTATTCTACATCGGCACTTCACCTACAACTCAGAATGGGTTTAGGCATTAAACCAAAAAATATAAGTGGCGGAAGCTTTCAAAGTAAACTGGGTGGTGATGATGACGAAAAATGACATGGTATTTTAGGTGATATTGTACACCAAAGGTCCCATATCATACACATGCCCTTAATTTAGATGAGTTGTTGGATTTATATACCCTACACCCATTACAAAAGGGTTTGTAACTTGTAGGGTGGTGGCATTTTTCACCAACTATTTTTTATTTAATTACAAAAGGACTCCACGTTTGATGTGTTGGGGGAAATATATTGAGGTTATGGAGTTTACATTATTGCTTTCATTTCAGTTGAAGTGAGTATTGAATCTTATACAAATTTCATGCCACGTGGGTGCATAAGGGGGCATCGTTAGTGATACAATATGAATGTCATGGTGGATGTGTCATTGGTTGAGAGGAAAGGTGGTCAATTGGCGATTGATCCTAAGTGGTAGGTAGAGTTGGTATGTTTAATTTTCATGCATTAGGGGGTGTCCATATCATACACTTAAAGGGAAATATACTTCAACAATGAAAATAAACCACTTACCAAAAGAATGTCCCAAAAATTAAATATGCATTCCTTCTGACATTCCTTACACCATTGAAGAAAATGGTAGTATATTTATTTTTTTCTCCATTATCAAATTATAAATAAATTATAATAAACTATTTAGAGGATATGAACTCAACAAAAACATAAATTTTAAAATCATGGATAGGTGGGAAGACCATAGAGCTTCATAGGGGACTCCAAAGTGACGTATTATCAAACCAAGGATGAAAGACAAAAAGAATGAAAAGGTTTTCAAAATGAATTTTGAAACTGAAGCACAAATTAGGGGTGCACGACAATGAGGATGATAAGGCAGATAACATCAGGTCCATGTTTATTATATAAATTATGACTAACTGAGAGATAAAGGATCTAAAAGGGATGAATATGGACATAGGTTCTTTACCATTTGAGGGGAGGGATAACATTATATCATACATGTTTCATGGTTTTTCCCCTTTTGTTGTTCCCCCTCTGTCAAGCATGTTGTTAATTGGAATTATATAAAATAAGGATGGGATCGTTTAGACCTAAATAAGCAAGAAACTATTCCTAATGTTGTTCTTATTCTTACGTAGACATAGTGGTTTGGAAAAAACTAATGATTGTCATTGTTATGGCCTAGGGTTTGAAGACCATGGTGGAAAAAGGGGTTATTTGCCTATGAATCCCTAACATAGTTGTTGATCGATCTCAGTATAGATGGTTAAATGCCCTGATTTAAAAGTTTGATGGAAGACGACCCAATATGGATACCTTTAGAGATTGGGCTAACAGGGAGATTTATGGTGCATTTTGTATTTAGGTGTCTGATGTATTATGAGATGCATGATATAGTTTATTGTCCCTTTAGAAGAAATCAAGGTTCTCTACGATATCTATTTATTATGAGGATCAGAGATATGTAGCTCCATTTATCAAATAGATGATGCAACATAAAATTAGCCTTCTAAAAAATCATAGCTAATATTTTGGTTTCGTAGTTCAACTTTATACTCTTTTCTTCAAACTCAATTTTAAAAACACAAACAAACACATAATTCTATTCAACAATCACAAATTGTTAAGAAAAATATCTTAACTTTTTTAATTTTGTTTTCCTGTAATTTTGTAAATTTTTCCCTAATAATGTGTTTTTTTTATAAATATTATGTTTATTATTAAACATTAACAAGAGCCACGTATGTTTGCGTTTCTGGTTTATTACTCAGTCGGTGCCCATGGTCAAAGTGTACGAGGCTGCATTGCTGTCAAACAAAGAGGAGAAGATGAAAAAGTTAAACGAGGGGATTGCCATCTGTCATTTGGACACGACGCAGTGGAGTGCAAACCATGCGGCGTTGGTGTCGCTGGGACACAAGCCAGTCAAGATCGAAGTCTGCCACTGGATTTTCGAGAACGATCTCATTTGGGTGCCCCTGACTGCTTAACATGTACATGCCATGCTGCTTGCCCTTCTGCCATTCGCCGTCTTGCACTATTTAAATATCCCTTTTAAGTATCTAGTAAGTACTGTGTATAATATAATGATATAACGGTTAAAAAGGAAGGAATCTGGTTTAAAGCCTCGCCATGTAAATTATGACTGCGACTCGCCAGTATTATTTATATTTATATATATATGTTTTGTGTCACAGTTTATATTGGAATGGTAGAGCCTTTTCAAAAGATTATCAATGAAAAAAATCTTAGAAAAAAATGTTTTTATATTTATTATGTTGAAGGTGTTTTATTAGTATGCTGTTTGTTTAGATTTATCTTGGTATCAAAAAAATTCTTTGTGGTACCTTGTATTTTTTCGGTAAAGATTTATTCAAATGTCAATAAATTTATTGTTCGGTATTAGAGGTAAAAAGATTAGATTCAATGAAAGCATAATGATCAAAATCTCACGTTACATTTTGATCAAAATCTCAAATATTGTATATAAATGTGTGTATATTTCCAAATGGGCCTTATATATATGTGTTTATTAGTCTCGAAG
>JARHVA010001860.1:2080000-2102500 GCA_037957365.1 Torreya grandis
TGGTTTGAACCGTTCTTGCTCGAGCTATGGTTTGAAGGTGCTTGGTTCGATGTCATGGCACACCACCTCGAAGGAGTTGGTTTTTTGATGTTCAGTGTCAATATTATGATACAAGGGTTTGTTTTCCTCAGCCCTATGATAGGAGACACAAACCTATTGAGTGTGGGCTCTTGGTTCTTGTGAGTGATTAATGTCTAGAAAGGTCAGAAGTCGAGGGACTAATAGATGGATATGCAAGGTTAAGATCTACAGTGGGATTCCATCCATTAAGAAAAAGCTCAGAGGTTATTTAAAATAGCAAATAAATTATTCTACACATGAATCACAAATTAACATGTTCTATGTCAAACAAAGTGGAAACCTACATTTATGATGCACTACAATAAATTAATAAATTTTAAGTCCCTCACCAAAAACAACAATTTAAATGTTTTGTTGTTGATTTGTACTTACAAATAAAAAATCCCATATTAAAATTTCAAAAAATTGAAAGTAAAAACTCCATTTCAAAAATACTATTACAACTATACATAAATGTAAATCTAACATAACCTTAAATTCAATTTTTTATTTGAATTTATATTTACAAGTAAATTATTCAAATTTCAAATCCCAAAAATTGCATGTTTTATGTAGGGTAACATAAAACCTCAATTAGAGAGGGGCTATATTAAACCCAAAAAAATTGTAACGGTAGAACAAGGCACCTTGGATTGGTGTTATCATGTGTATTTAAAATTAAATATTGATATGTTAAAATCTAACCAATGCAATATTTTATTACAAGCAAACATATAACATCCTTTTTCATCACATTAGCAGCCGCCACATTGGCAGAGTAGATCTAGTCATCCACCTCACACTGCTAATGGTCTTACAGTTGCATAGTGGTCATAAGAAGACAAATTAAAAAGGGACTATCAAATAATTAAGGTTAATAATTTTAGTCTTACCTATAGAATAGTCCAAAACCCACATGTGTAAACCTGAATATCAACAAATGGCCCAAAATTCTTATCTAGTATATGTTCCCCACTAGGTGAAAGGATATCCCTCATAGGGACAGGGCATATAATCATGTCATGAAACTCTAATTAGTGGTAATGAATACAAGTTCCTCTACACGGGTAGAGATATAGACCATTAAGGGGTGTTGGAATCATGTTACCATGTGTAGTAACTACGCAACAAGGTCCATACCAGACTACCAAGGTCCTCAACAATTGAAAAATATTTCTTTCATCTACATTAAATAGATGCATGAATGTATGGTATTGCATATGTAATTTTGGTAATGACATCATGAAATAAGATAGCCTACAAAAAGGGATGAAAGAGTTGTCCATACAAACAATGAGAAAGCTGAATAACTTTAGAAACACTGGAGAAAAAAATCCTTTATCACACTAAATCCAAGAGCATATACTTCATAAAATAATTTCTCCTTAAATTTCTAGCATGTAAAACCATCAGTATTGTCATCTAAAATTTATAAGATGAAATTTATGCAAATAAATTAAGGAAAAATAAGCAATAAGGGTCATGTGAAGAGGGAAAACATTTTTTAAAATAAATTTTGATAACTTACCATACCCTTTGTTCCAATATGCTATGTCTGCATTGCCTCTATCCTATTTGGGGAGATTGAGATAGTCATTGATGATTGGTATGAGTGATGGAGAAATTAATGTGGAGAGAAAGAAAGTGTATAAGTGAGTAGGTGGGAATCGAGAGAATTAGTAGTGCATTGACAAAATAAATTTTAGTCAGCTATATCGAAAGATAAAATCATGACAAGCCATTCCATGGAACCATGGCCTAAACTAGATTTAGGAGTCCAAATTTTATTAAAAACACTAATAGAGTATTTTTTTAGGTTAAAAAAACATTAATGCTAGCCTATAAACTACATAAATACAAATCCAAACAAGCAAAACAACATGAAACACAAATCTAAACAAACAAAGCCCTTTTTCCTTGGGAAGACACAGTAATTGAACATAAATGTTTTAGCTACTTTGTTAAATAGGGGAGCATGCTAACTACATAGAGTTAGGGATTTTCCATTGGCTATTTCCTTATCCAAAAAAAATAGAGGGTTAGACCCTGTGTTTGTCTCAGAGTCTACTCATACTTACATGGTCATCCCAAGGCAATTGGTGGCCATAGATAACATGTGTTTCAAAAATTCTTCCAGGGTTTATGTTTATATTTATTACAGGTATGGTAGCCAAGTGCACCATGCACACTACAAACCCATAGCTTGGTAGGTTGAAGATCAATATGAAATGGAGTGCTCCAAGTGTCTTCCTTCTATTGAAAGTTTTGATGGCACAATGATCACTTTTGCTTTTCAATAAATGAATTTCTTGAAATTCTAAACAAATCTTGCCTTGATTACTGTGTCTAAAACAACAGGTAGAATGGCCTCCCATCCCTTGTAAAACTTCTTGATTGCCAAAAATATGGTGGTTCTGACACCCCTAAATTCACACAACTCCCTTGATTTATGCGAAGCTGGAAATAACATGCAAAATTTTTAGCCAATCAAGTTATAATAAATAATATTATTTTATAACATCAGTTAAACACTTTGCAACTAATATGAACAAAATTCTCAAATATTTTCTAACACAAAAAAGGTAATCTAATTAGATGATATAACAAGAAGTAATAACATGTTCAAGTAAAATAAAAACATAATTTAATCCTTCGAGACTAATAAACACACATATAAGACCCATTTGGAAATATACACACACATTTATACATAATATTTGAGATTTTGATCAAGATGCAACTTTAATCTATGGTTGAAGTACTATAAGATTACTTTTGCACTGACTAAATTTGATGTGTAAGTTTTTTTTGGTTTAATCAAGTACAGCTAGATTCTTATCGAGTAGCTTTGCCCATCTTATAATCGATACAGGCTCCACAAAAGAAAAGAATAGATGTGAACAATTCATCACCGAGTATTTGAAATGTTGATTAACAATTTTTTCAATTTTGCAAGACTGATATTCAATGTTGATTAACTATGAAAGAGCAGTCATAGAACTTACAACAACTGTGGAATTTATAAGAATCAGTAGGATTGCATCGCGACTCTCATGCCACTACCATCTCTTAAATAATTATAATTACTGGTCTCAAAAGTAGTATGAAACTGATGGCAAAGAAGCGACTAAAATCCATATAAATTCTACCCTAAGTTGGATGTTTATAGTAAAAACATATTATAAGCATTGTGTGCTTTACAGGTATCTTATATATTATTATAATATATATTTAGTACTATGGTAAATTAATATATTAACTATTATATATAAATTTATAAAAATTAATCATATGTATATATAATACTATTATATATAATAGTTAAAAATATATAATATAATTCTATATATAATGAGTATATACAATTATAATAAATTATATTTATAATTAGTATATATAAATGTTGACTTCGAAACTTTTGTCTTGTTCCCACATTATTAATATTATAATATCAATTCGAGTCACATATCAGATGTGGAGTTGTGCCGTATAAAGGAACACACAATCTCATTTTGTACTATCACTGACACAATAAATATATGATTATTGTCTCTTACCATTGTGTGCACAAAAGATTAGATGGGGGAGATGACATATTGGTGAGGCATTTATGTCATGTAAAATCTTGATAAAGTGGGATGTAATTTGTTGTATGTTGGTAAAGTGGGATGTAATTTGTTGTCTGATGGAACAAAGGTGATTAAAATACAAGTGGTGGAAGATTTCAAAATGAGTTGGGTCATGATGATGATGGGAAATGACATGGTATTTTAGGCTATATCATATATGAGAGGGCCCATATCATACATATGCCCCAACTTCAAAGCAATTGTTGGATTTACATACCCTACACCCATTACAAAGGAGTTTGTAACTTGCAAGGTGGTGGCATCTTTTATTGACTATTTTTTATTTGATTACATAAGGACTCCATATTTGATGTGCTGGGAGAAATACATTGAAGTTATAGAGTGTATCTTGTTGCTTTCATTATGGTTGAAGTGAATATCAAAGTTTTTGTAAAGTGCATGCCACATAGGTGCATAAAGGTGCATCATTGGTGATACAATGTGAATGTCATGGTGGAGGAGTCATTGGTTGAGAGGAAAGGTGGTCAATTGGCAATTGGTCCTAGGTGGTAGGTAGAGTTGGTGGGATTAATTCTCATGCATTAGGGGGTGCCCACATCATACACTTAAAAGAGGAATATACTCTAGTAATGAAAAGAAAACACTTACCAAAAAAAAATCTCAAAAATTAAATATATATTCCTTTTGACACTGTTTGCACCATCGGGGCAACTACTGGTATATTAATTTTTTTCTCCATTATCAAATTATTAGGAAATTATAATAAACTATTTAAAGTATCTGATCTTGATGGATGGAGCTCTCGATGAAAAATAAAATTTTAAAATCATGGATAGGTGGGAAGACCACAGAGTTTCGTAGGGGACTCCAAAGTGACGGATTGTCGAACCAAGGATGAAAGACAAAAAAACTGAAAAGGTTTTCAAAATAGATTTTAAAACTGAAGCACAAATAAGGGAATATGACAATGAAGATGATAAAGTGGATAACATCAGGGCCACGTTTATTGTATAAATTTTGAATAACTAAGAGAGGAAGGATCTAAAAGGGATGAATGTGGACATAGGTTTTTTGCCATTTGAGGGGAGGGATAATGTTGTATCAAACACTTTTTTTGGATTTATGCCTTCTATTCTTCTCCCCTCCCTCGAGCTTGTTATTAAAGGGAATTGTAGAAAATAGGGACTAGATCCTCCATATCTAAATAAGTAAGGAACTATCCCTGATGTTGTTCTTGTTCTTAGGCATACATAGTGGTTAGGAAAAAAATAATGATTGTCACTGTTGAGACCCACGGTTTGAACACCATAGTGGAAAAAGGGTTTATTTGCCTATGAATCCCTAACACAGTTTTTGATCTATCTTAGTTTAGATGGTCAAATGCCTTGATTCAAAAGTTTCATGGAAGATGATCAAATATGGATACCTTCAAAGATTGGGCTAACATAGAGTGGAAGCCTAGAGGACATGTTGAGATCTCAACCCTAATCAAAGATTTATTTTTTATTTCATTCTCTAATCAAGATGATTGTTTGAATGAATTGTTAGGAAGTCCCTGGTTTTTAGAGAAAACCTGCTTATCTCTAAAAAAAATAAAATCCAGGTGTGGATCTAGACAAAAATAATTTTAATCAAATACCAATATTGGTGAAACTATCAGGGCTTCAGCTAGAATTTTGGGAAGAAGAGGTCTTGATGGGTATTGCTAATTCATTTGGTCAGTTTCTCACCTTTGATTTAGTGACTAATTCCAGGAGATGACTATTGTTTGTTAGATTCAATGTCAATATATTTTTGAACAAAGAGCTCCCATCCTCCATCAAGTTAATGTCCAAATATGGATAAAGGCTTTATTTGATAGAATAATGAAGTATATCTTTTCTTTTTTTGGTGTCCTAGAGATTAGATCATGAATCTAATACCTGACAAGGACATGTTGAGATCTCAACCCTAATCAAAGATTTATTTTTTATTTCATTCTCTAATCAAGATGATTGTTTGAATGAATTGTTAGGAAGTCCCTGGTTTTTAGAGAAAACCTGCTTATCTCTAAAAAAATAGAATCTAGGTGTGGATCTAGACAAAAATAATTTTAATCAAATACCAATATTGGTGAAACTATCAGGGCTTCAACTAGAATTTTGGGAAGAAGAGGTCTTGATGGGTATTGCTAATTCATTTGGTCAGTTTCTCACCTTTGATTTAGTGACTAATTCCAGGAGATGACTATTGTTTGTTACATTCGATGTCAATATATTTTTGAACAAAGAGCTCCCATCCTCCATCAAGTTAATGTCCAAATATGGATAAAGGCTTTATTTGATAGAATAATGAAGTATATCTTTTCTTTGTTTGGTGTCCTAGAGATTAGATCATGAATCTAATACTTGACATTTTAAAAATCAAGATATATTTGAGTGGAGGAGAAAGGAATACCTCATTAACATCAACACACCATAGGAAATAAGGGTAGAGAGAAACCTAGAAATTAAAGTAGAGAAAGAACCAAACATAGAATAGGAAGAGGAGCATAAAACCACAATACCAATGGGTAATCAGGTAGAAGAAAATGAGGGCATAGTTGAAGGTGGGCCTTGAGGTTTTAATACTTTGAACCTGAGGCATCATGAGGAAAACAAAGTATATACCAAGGCTACAATTATGCAAGAGGAGAAATATTTGAATGTCTTGAGGGCAAAACGTCTAATGATTTAGAAGATCATGACTAGGATTATCATGAAGGGAACAAAGATATCTTGGAGACTATGATGAAGGAAAAGGTGGAAAACATTGTAAATCTTGAAGATGGAAAAATTAGAGTCCTATAAGTTTTGGATCAGGATCAACAATATGAAGGAGTGAAAAAGATCGATACCCTTGTTTTAGAGAAACAAATCAAATCTCAAATTTTGAATATTGAGATAGATGTAATGAATCTAAAGATGCTTGATTTATGCGAGGGATTTATGTATATGGAATACGTTGGAAAGGAGTTGGTGAAATTTGAGATGGAGCCCACCCATGAGGGTGGAGAGGATGAGAAAAAATGGAATTTGGTGTCTATACAAGATAGAAGGAAATTCCAAGATCCAAATCCAAATACTTAAGGAGCTATTACTATTGAGAAATTTTATGTTAGTTAGAAGTGGGATGACTTTTTACTACTTTTTTGTTGTGTTTGTGACCTAATGGTCTTGATGGGCTTGGTGTTAAGTGGTATTCCATTTTTAGTTTTTTTTCAGTATTGTGTTGTAGTTTTAGTGAAATTTGAGGAGTATTCATTATTGAGGAGATGTTCTATTCATTCTTCATTACAATTAATCTATTGGTAAACTGTTATATTTATTTTTGCTTACTAAATTTTTTAGAATCCAGCTTAGTCTATTTTAATTTCTGATTTTGGATTGTATTATTATATCTTACCCCTCTTAAAACAACCTTTTATCAATATAATGATAATAATAAATAAATATATATAATTCTTCTCTCTCTCTCTCTCTCTCTCTCTATATATATATATATATAGAGAGAGAGAGAGAGAGAGAAGAATTATATATATTTATTTATTATTATCATTATCGAAGATTTTAAAATTTCAATAACCTAAAAAATTATAAGAAGCATTTTTGAAAAATTTCAAAAGAAATTTTTAGAAATTTAACATTTGGTATAGCACCCTTCATAATGCATCTTCAATAATAATAATAATAATAATAATAATAATAATAATAATAATAATAATAATAATAATCATAATAATAATAATAATAATAATAATAATAATAATAATAATTTGTTATATATATATATATATATATTCCAATATGGTGCCAATATAGATTCCAAGGAGTCTAAACCTTATCTTTGCATTCACACTTCCATTATTTGATCAGAGAGAAATAAAAAATGGCTATTTTTTCAAAAAACAATTGGGTCAATTTTGTATGTTGTAAAATATAGAAAAAATATTTCTTCATGTATTTTCCATACAGTGGATGAGCCTATAAATAAATAATTGGGATGCTCTCTAATTAAATGCTAGTGACCCAAGGTCTAAATTTGATGGTCAAATTTTTCCATCACTTAATTTTTTTGATGAGTTATTTATTCTATATTTTCTTTTTAATATTAATATAGTTTATAGTACAAGAAATAAATATTAAAATTAATTTATATATTTATTATAATTTATGGAATTTTTGATAATATGTCAAAAATTTCATCTTGTATTTGATATGGTTAACCAAATAAATAAACTATAATTTATGGCTAAAAAACGTAAATACGATCATACGACCATAAAATTTAGTGCTTGAATGCTACCCTTTTAATATCCATTGGAATTATGTTCATTTACATTTTTCACTAATTACATAGAATAGTTGGTTATTATGCAAACACTAATTTTTCATATAATTATGGAACTTACAATGATTCCAATTACTTATATAATTATGGAACTTACAACAACTCCAATTAAACATGTGTAAGTTGATCGAGGGTATGTCTATAAAATTAGAACCTTGGTCTCTCTGTAATAAGTACCCCAACTTATAAACCCACCCACACCCTAAGGACTACACTACCCTTACAGTGCTATCAATAATTGTCAAATATATAGAGTGGAGTTTTAGTGGAATAGGAGGTTCTATATAGTGGTGATTTGCGAGTGTTGTGAAGAAGATACTTGAGGTTTGTCAAGTATGAGTACATTAGCAAGAAGGGCCAACATGGAATATCTATTGATAGGAGGGAATGTGCTAGTAAGAAATCAAAGATTTTTTTTGTAAGGAAGTGTGAAGTAAAACTTTCGAGAGTGGTAGTCACAAATTATTCTTATAACTATGGAATTTACAATGATTCAAATTATTCATATAATTATGAAATATATAAGGAATTGAATTAAAAATCATGAGTGCAATTTATATATGTGGTGGTTTTCCACAATACATCAAATTATGTGATAAGATTTAAAGATTTAATGTTGTAGTTTCGATTTAACCTAAGTTGACCCATATTTTACAAATACTAGTTCATAAAAATCCAACTCTCATAAATATAAGTTACCCAAAAAAATACCCAAAAAATTGAAATATCAATATCTATGCAATAAATATCCCAACTTAAAACTCCACATATACTGTAAGAACTATGCTATATATATATATATATATATATATATATATATATATATATATATATACACACACATATATATATGTATATATATTTGTGAGTGTGGTGAAGAAAAGGCCAACAATTTATGAGTAAAGAAATTCCTAACAATTCTCATCGCCAATTATAATTAGTCGAACACATTTTCGGAGTTACTTTGCCCTGTGCCTATGATATGATCGATGGCTGGGTTTAATCGAGTAGCTTTGCCCTATTCCCATGATATGATCGATGTGGGCTCCATGATAGAAATGAATTGATGTGAATAGGGATTAGAATAAAATTTTAACTTGTTGTGTGCTAGTTGAAGAAGTAAAGAGATACTGTTTTGTTTATTCCTTTATAAGGTTAAAAGAATGGTGTGATTCTTGATCTATGTATATCATGTTAACATAACATTATTTCCTCTTCACCAAGAATGTAATAGAATAAGTTAATCTATGAATTATGATACTATTTATGAGTGGCTAGTAGTAACTTAATACAATTACGGATTGGTTGTATGATCTCTTTTGTATGTATGATGATATATATAAAAAAAATTAGCTTGTAATTTTTTTCTGTGATCTATTAGTATGGAACCTTGCACACTTTGTGGAGATCATTAGATCATAAAAACTTGAGGGAAGAGTGGTAAATTAAGAACATGAGTTCTAAGCAATAGAAAGGTATCCTACTTAGACTTATATTGACTCAATTTTTACTAAGTAGGATTAAACAGATGGACTTGTTGAATCCAAGATTTGATAGGTGAATCTTGTCAAATTCAGTCATACGACTGTATATATATATAATGTGGATAGGTATTCCATGATTTTTTATACATTATAAATGTATAATTTTTATTTCCTACTCATCATCATACTTGTTAGGAGCTCTGTGTAGTAGTGCTAGTATTGACATGTTATACTTATCTGAAGCTATGCTGAGTAGTGATAGTATTAATTTATACACATTTTTTCTGCTAGATTTCCTAAATACTTTCTTCAAAATTAAAAAAATAATCTCTGGGTTAAGAAGATGTGTTAAGGGCTAAATTTTTTAATGGAACTCTCCCTAGTCATTTATTTTGGCTTGTATGATGATCTTGTGTGCTCTTAGAAATTTAGTAAAACTTTCACTAAGACATGTGGGACCATTTAAGGTAACAAAAATGTTCATCCCTTTAGTATATAGGCTTGTCCTAATGATTCTGGACCCCAAGATGGTCATGATAGAATCAGTCAAAGTAAGTAATACTCATAATTTTGTTTACTTAATTAGAAGATGTCGTTGAGTAGGGTCTTGTGGGATCAAAACTCTTGGAATAGTGCAACTTGAAAGAATTATGGTGAGTTCTACAGGTAATTTCCTAATTATTTGTGAGTTTGACATAGTAAATGATGTTGTTTCTTTGCTAAGAAATCTTTTTTATTGAGAATTTATTTTTGAATAAGAGTCATTGGGGATGATGACTAGCTTTAGGGGGGAAGGATGTTACATTATGATTCCTCGTCAGATAAACTTGCTAGAATATCCATGGATATCTATAAGTAATAAATTTATATTTGGTTATATTTTTAACTAAGCTTAATATTATGATATTTAGAGATATTATTGCTTATGAGATATTATTGCTTATGATTATGATATATTATTGCTTATGATTATCATGTGAAAAGATCTAATTACATGTGTGTTGTGAGGTGGACACAGGGGAATTCTTCTCTTGAGTGTATCAGAGGGAAAGCATCATGAGAGAGGATGATGTAGATGGAGACATTGTTGGTCAATAGATAGCTAACGAAACTAGTTTATCTATGACAAGTGTTGAACAAGGAAATAAATAAAATTGAATTTACACTACTTAATATATAAAATAATTTTTTAGATAATTTTTCAAATTGCATTGTTATATAATGTTATTGATAGTAAGGTATTTTCATTCATAATTTTAAATTACAATGTTTTGATGAATGGGTACTATTAAAAAATATTTTTTCCTCAAATACTTTTGTTGCTATGAATTTCTCCCCAGAGGTGTTTTCTACTATGAGTTTCTCAAAAACAACTTAATCTTTAAATTTCAATATAAGTTAGTGTGTAACATAGAATATAAAAATGGTGACATAAACTTATTTTTAATAGCATATTAGTAATTTTACTTATTGAAAACTAATTATTGTATTGACTAAATATTTCAGATGTTGTTCCACTTTGAAAGAATTTTTTTCTATTGGGAGTAGAAGGATTCTTGTTTAGAGTTCTATAAACTATTGAATTTAGATTGCTAACCAAACATCCAAATATTTCATATTCATCTTACCAATTTTTCATTACTATGTTTAGCCCTAACTTGTTGAATATTTCAAGGAAATAATTAAATATTGGGCTGTGGTTTACTTATTTGAACTTAAGAGTACAACATTATATCATTCAACACTTTGAATGGCTATGTAATTTGGAATTTGTTATTAGGTCGGGGATATCACAGTGTGAAATTAACAATAAATTTATCCAATTGAATAAATGAAATAGTGTGTCAGTATACATAAAAAAATTGCAAAAGGTTCTATAAAAGTACATGAACTTGTATGATACATAAAACATATTGTTCACAGGCAATAAAACATGATTTATTAGCAACAAAAAATAATGAATTTTATTTTTATTTCCTAGCAGATGGTAATTTAATGACACACTACATTCATATAATAAAATATTCATACACTTATGTACATGGTTAGATCATGTCCACACTCAAATATGTGTCACTCTTTGGAAACATACAAAATAATAATCAATGACTTTGACTGAGTTATATTGATACTATTACATAATTTATATTTGTTACAAAAAGATATATAAATAAAGGCAATTTCATTAAATTTTATGGTAAAATGGAATTATTTTGAAGTATAAAAGTGATTGGTAATTATAACATATTGTTGACTAAGTTACATATTTATAGGGAAGTTGATTAATTTTATAGTCACTTGGAATTGTTTGTGTATAATATACAAATAAAGGTAATTATTTTTTGTACTTATAAATATTTTTATTAGACTAGTAAGTTGAATAATTAATATATTTAACAAAGATAATATTTCCACTCAATTTCTAACATATTTAAATGAAAAATTTAGTCTACAATCTTACTCATTTCATTCTCTCATCATGATGATGGTAACATGATATGAAATGTCAAACTAAAAAAATTACACATTTTTTTGATAAATCTTTGTCAACATACTTAAATATATGGATAAAATTCAAATCAACCAAACCTAAAAAATTTGATTATTTTAACAAATATTCAAATTATTTAAATAATGGCCTATGCATATAAAATGGTTAGAATGGTCACATTGATAATTGTCATTCATGTGTTTCAATTTCATACTATCAATCCTATGAATTGAGAATGACATTGTATCTCATTCATATACCATACAATAGTTTCTTATCAATCTAGGTTCATTCTATGCCCCTGGTCTATTAATATGCTATTGAGTTGTCTCAACCATGAGAACCTCTTTTAGACACATGGTCTATTTTTATTTCTTCACATCCTCACATTGAAAAAATTTGTTGCATATTGTTGACCCTATACGAGGTGCATAATAAGTGATAAAATGAATATTTAACCTTAAATTAGATGAGGATCCTAATGTAGATAGAATTAAGAATATATTAATGACTATGCTCAAGGGTGATAAATAGATTTATAGTAGGCCAATTAATTTCAAACTTAGATAAATGATATTTTTATTTCAAATACTAAGATTGCTAAAAATATTAAGTACAAACAATTATTGATATCATAATAAATGCAAAACAAGATTACTTAGCTAGTTTACTGAGTGCATTTAGATCTAATATGGAATAGGCTAGAAATAGACTGGATCTAGATTCTAGATCAGTCGTCAGATTTTTGAAATTTTAGATTTATGACCTCATACACTTGTGTCTATCTCAGATGGTTACATTGAAGCTTCTATCTGTCTTGGATGTAGGTGTCCAATACAAACTACCTACTAGTATATCTATGATTGCCTAAAATATTATAGGTTTTGTGTTGCCTTTGCTTTAGTTCATTCAAATCTAGATCATGGATTGTCAATCTTATCAAATCATAGAAACCATATCTCTTCATATTTATAGCAACCTTGGGGAAAATGGGGTTAGTGGGCTCATAGTGTTAAGCTAACCCCAAATACCCCTCTATGAGTGGGTGTTTCCTATATAACAACTACTCTAAAGAGGGACTCAAACTAATGTATTTCTCCCCTAATGTGTTGGATTGTGTGTGCACAAGGGTGAAATATGTGAATGGTAAGTACAACAATGACCTAGCTTGTAACTTGGCAATTATGACTCATGACATACTCCTTCAGTACTTAAAACATGTAGATGTGTTGTTCCTATTATTAATATGGAAATAAGAGAAAATAAGGAAGATTTTATCACTTGAATTCTTGATTTAATACTTTTAGTAAGTTTCCTTATGAGAGGTATGAATTTTATAAGTAGATAAATTAGGATTGATCATGCATATATACCAATCTTATCAAGAAATATCTCACTTTAAATCACTTAGGCCAACCATAGGGACACGTTACATTTGTAAATTATATGTATTTAGGGTATTGGACACTTGTGTTGACGCATGACACTTGCGTCGATAAAGGCATATGACTGAGATGCAAATTCCCAAGAAGATGAAAATTAGGCACATGTCCAAAATGTGAAAAGATAGAGGATATGTAGGTTTATATCATTTTGGTCAAGATAGAAGGCATTGGTCAACAAAATGACATTGGTCAGATTAAAATATAAGTAATAGGCATAAAGAGATAATAGATGTGATCCTTTTGACAATGGGAGAGGTCTAAAACTAAGAGGAAAAACCAAGGTCTAAATTTTACAAGTACAAGGGTGAGCTAGTATATAATTCATATTTAGTATCTACAATGACACATGACTTACTGATAGTATTTCCTTGAAATGTCACATTAAGAAACCCCTTCTTGATGCTTGTGCATGATCTGGATGTCTTAATTAACATTATTTTGAGCCACGTATCCTATTTTCATAGAATATTAAATTTTTATTTTAAATTCAAAGTTTTGTCCATCCCATACATCACATTATCTAAACTTTAAAGTTATTCATGCTGTTCGTAACTTTCACATACTATGCTCAATGTGGTAAGTTTTGATTAGGTCATATCAATCCAAACCATATACATTCACACTATTGATAGGGTTTTTCATTATAGTATTTATGATAATAAAATCAAAACCATAGAATATTATGGTCATATACAACATCAAACATCCACATACATCTTTTGTGACATCGCCTATACTTCATGGCATCTCATGGAAATGGACATAAATGTATAGGCATGAAGAAGATATGCATATATTGATATTTTATATTGTAATTAGTCTTAAAAATTAATTTTGAGGAATTATCCTACTATCCAATATCTTTATATATTTAACTCAACCTGATACTAGTATTATATGTATTGAATTTATGTTTCATATATTAATGATAAATGAATCAAGAATTATTTTATTCATTATGTGTTATTGATGTTTTGTTTCTTTATTTTGAATTAATCAATGTATTTTGAACTAAACTAAGAGATACTTCCTCTATATAACATCAATACCATGAGATAATTCAACTATGAATAAACTCATAACATAACACAAAGTTTAACATTTCAAAATGCATTCTCATTCAAAATTATTCACCATGAAGGATCAAGTCTAGGTGAGAAATGTTTTTATTAGAAAACATGAATAGTTTGAAGATACGAGAAAGTGAAAAAATGCCATGCAAATTTGTGCTACTACCTTACAATCTTATACTGAAAACATCAACTCGATGCATGTGTAGTGCATGGTTGAGATTAAGTGAGATTATAACACATGGAATCATCTCATAGTATTTTAATGACTATGTAAAGAAGTAATTAATAAGTATAAAAATGACATATTAAAAATTTATATTGAAAAAAAATGTTGTGAAGATGTACAAATAAATACAAGTGTCTTAGAAGTGAATATTTGTAAAAATTAAAAACTAGAAAGACTGTGAGAGATGCGAACAATGAAAACTCAAAATAATTGGCATCATCTTGCATTAATTTAGCCTCGTGTTCATGTAATATAATGTGAATACCTACAAACAAGGATTTAATAATTTCAAAACCAATAAACTTATTAGACCAATGTAGTAAAAGTGGAAAATATATATTTTTTGCCAAGAAAATTATTAGACCAATGTAGTAAAAGAGGATAAATTAGGTTCAATATTGAGATAATTTCTTAATTATAAGGATGCTATGATGTTTTAAAAAATAATGTGGGGTGTGTGTTCCCACTAGGTGTGCCAATGGTATCATATGATTTCACAGGAGGTTAGTTTATTGTTAGCATGAAAATCAAATGAAAATAATATAAAAAGTAGCATCGTGGGCACAAGTCCTTGAATTGGGCAAGGTTTAGGAAGTGAAAAATAAATAAATAGAAGACTAAATCAAATGAATATGCTTTCTTCATAGATGTCTCCAACTATCCATAATTCAAGTTTGGATTTCCATGGATACAAAGCTTGAGATATTTTGTAATGTTGTGAATCTATTTAGATGACATCTCCCCTTGTGTTATGCATGATTTATTGATTAAATGAAGAGCTTGGTTGAATCTTTCTTGATGATTTGATAGCATAAGTTTAGCACAAAAAGCTTGTTTATAATGGAGAATGACTCTTCTATTTATATATTTATCCTTTGGATTTGGATTGTCAATCTCAGATCAAGATGTGTGGTTGAGAATAAGTCCATTTTGGAGGGTTTTTGCCATTAATATTTAGGGATGAGTTAGCATTGATTGAGGCATGGCTTCAATTTATGCATCATGGGTTGTATTTATGTTGATATTTTTAAGGTTTGACTTTTGAATATTTGAAATCAATTATAATTAACTACTTGAAAAGTGATGTTATGATGTGAAGCATAATTGGATTTAATAATTTTGTGTGAATCTAAATATTCTAGAAAGTTATGTATTTTTTGATTAAGGATAGATTAACCATCTAGTTTGATTCAATTAGCTCATTAATCTTGGAATGATTTTATGTGATTTTAGCAATGTTGAAAATGGAATAATTGTTCAAAATAAATGATCCAAAATGACACTTAAAAAGTAATTATTTGATTCAAGATGTATTAGATGAATCTAATACTTTTATATAGTGTATTTTACCAATTAGGTATGCACTAATGTGTCACATAATGTGCACATAAATTATGCATATGATTTATAGTGCTTTAACTAATTTCTAGACCAATATGTGTGTTATTATAGGAAATCATTCTATTTGAAATTTTGGTATGGAAGTGATGAAAATGGAGTGTTTATATAAATAATTATCAAAAGATACAATGGGCCATAAGAAATATGTCATATGTTGTGGAGTTTTCATTAGAAAAGAGTGGTAGAGTATTTTTCAATTTGAATTTTTTACATGGGGGTGGGGGGGGGTATCCAAACTTGTAGCTAAAAATAATGAAGATGATTGTGATGAACATACACAATATCTCATTGATGAATATAAGAATAGGTCCTACATGAGGAGATTGAGTTGGTCTTCAAGACAATAAAGGATCAGCTAGGATATACCTTCATCAAGCCTCTTTGTGATGAGAAGATTGAATACTTTAGAGATGGATTTGGAGATATGATTGATGTATTGTTTGATCCCTATCAATGGGGTTGAAAGACTTTTGTACTAAAACAACACATATACTAGTGACATTGACGCAAATTTAGAGAGGTTAAAGAGTAGCCTAACATTAATTTTAGTTCACTTTTACCTATTAGCAGTGAGGTTGGTAGAGATGAGCAAGATGTCAGTTTTGGTTGAATTTTATCCATTAACAGCGAGGGTTGCCGTTAGAGATAAGCACCATGGGTATAAAATTGAATGCCTATTCTATAAGGGTCCTTTTTGTTGAAGCTTATAGAGACTCGATCATTGTTCAGATGAGAATTATTTACTAAAAATAATCTAATATTTGGAATTTATTTTTTATATGAAGGTGATACCTAAGGAATTAATCTAAATATAATATAATAAATATTAGTATCTAGTTATGAGTATTGTTGGTAAAAAATATCTTACAAAACTTTCCCAGATGATATTCATGCATCCCATGTATTATCTAAATCATAATATGCACACAAAGAACACCGTTAGACATGAATACCATCACACAAAGTGAAATCTCATCAATGTAATAGATTTGTCTATTGGTGAAAGTTATTAGTGCATAAAACAATAAAGTAAACATTCACAAAATTATGTTACCTATTAAGGAATGTAATGCCTGATTCCTATGACCTTATTTAGAGGTATAAACATTGGTAAGATGACCCTGAAATCAATGACTCCATTCTTGTCCTCTTAGTCCTTTACCTAGTTCTGAAATTGGCCAACACATGTAAACTCTACCTTTGACTATTAAAATAAATACCTTCAAAAACTATGTCTATCGATTAACAATCAATGAACATGAAAAGGTGGAGAGTACGTTGTTGATCCATTATTTGGATAGATTTATGAGGCTTTCAATAGATCAAATTTATTATAAAAATATTCATCTAAAAATTATTCATTAACTTAAGAATTTTTATATAAGAAATGAACAAATATACATTCTAGAGGGATTAAGACAATAAAAGCTTATTATAGAGTTGTATTTTGTGGGCTTGGGTTCACATTTTGGAAGAGAAAGCATTTGACTTGGGGGCTTGGGTGCTCATTTTAGAAGATAAAACATTTTACCTTGTGCATGAAATGATCTTTTGGCCACAAACGAGGATAGATGCCACCAAATTTGTCTTAGCTTATAGAATTTGCTAAATAGTAAATAATGGGCAACAAAATATAGGTTTGTATAAGCCTTAATTAAATCTTGAAAAACCATGGACCAACATCACCATGGCCTTCCTAAAACTATAACTAGTGATAGGTGTAAAAAATTCTTAAGTAATTTTTAAAGGACATTGTGGAGGAATTTAGACAGCATGTCATATTACAGTTCAGCTTTCTAGCCACCAAAAGATGGTCAAACTCAATTAGTACATAGAAGCCTTGGAAATCTACTGAGAAGTCTTAATATTGTGAATCATAAATGAGGGGACTAACAATTTGTTAATCCTAAATGATGAGACTTACCATTCACACAAGTTTAATTTATATATAACTACAACATTGACATATCCATTGGTAAGTCCCGATTTCAAAAAAATTATGGTCAAAATACAAAATGTGTATTGGGAATATTTTATTATAAAAAAGGAATGGGAATTAACAAATGTAACTTTTTTTTAAACACATCCATAACATTAAGCAGTAGGCTTAAAAAATTTTTACTAAAATAAATCATGAATACAAGGTAATATCAGATAAGAAAATCATTGTCTAAAGTACAAACATCGATAAGAAAATCCTGACATCAAAAAATCTAGTACATAGAACAAACTGCAAAATAACTTCCAAGTGTGAAAACATAAGAGATGATGGTAGATCAAAATAGATATGTCAAATATATTGGTATTTAAGGAACCCTTATATATACCATATTTTCTCTAGAAAACCCTACATGGCACAAACATTTACATCTCCTATTTCAACATAATGAAAAAAAATGTCAAATAAAAAATAAACCTGCACTAACCTCACCTTGAAATCTGAAATTTGATCTAAATAATCTCAACATACATGTCATTCCATCCTCTCTACATATATATGGAAGTAGCATCCCTTCACTACCATTTAGAATGCATCGAAATCCCACTGTCCTTCCCATCCACATAAGTCTTCTACATGAGATGCCTATTAACCAAAAATAAAAAGTTGTGTGGTCCTAGTAGAGAATGGTTATCATGCTTGGAGAGTCGTGAAACATCTCATAACATGAAATTTATCTAATTAATGATGGTACTATAAATAATATATTTTACTCCCATTGTTAAAAATAATGTTAATAGCTTTTTATAAACTTTAGGCATTCTCCACCATACAAATCAACAACATGCGATTGGGGGGATAAAAATAGCAAAATCATGGTTAAATCCCTTTGGGTGCATTAGATATCCCTTTGGGACTAATAAGCCTAGTTTTCTTGGACTATATAACCAAACAAAACTTATTGACATGACCATATAATATTTCAAAACATCAAACTACATAAGTTAATAGTTTATGAATAAACTATTGACTAAAAAATAATAACTTATTTAAACTAGTGACATAAAAGTTAATTAAATTAAAATCACACAATTAAAAAATATATAATTTTTTAAACAATTAAGACTCTAAAAAACTTTAAAATTAAAAGAAGACCAAAAACTTCAACACAATAGTTTCAATAATGTTAGCACGACCAATGTCAATGAATATGGTAGATGGATCTGCATGTTGATTCAGTTATTTTGTATGAATATGCATGTGGGATTGATGTGGAGAATGGGTCAGAGCATGTGCATGATAGCCCCATAAGTGCCTAGAGTATATACTTAAATTTTATAATATTTGAACATTAGTCTTTAATATACTTTTCTGGTATAATACATGTATACAACTATTTAAGATGCCTTTTTTGAATAACTATATAAGAAGTCTTCCTTGAAATCAATGATAATATTATGAGTTGTGAATGAACAAGATTACTAGGTTAGATGCAATCCATGACACACATGAAGACAAAAAGACCATAATTTGACCACACTATTAGTTGGTATCCATATTTGACATATATGATAAAATTGTATGTCAAGATTCTATTAAAAGGGATAAAAATCTAAAATATAATATATATTATTCATAGAGCTAATTTTTCCTCATTAGTTGGGGTAGCTATCAATTTGATCATACTCATTCAAAACTCATTAAACCATATTGTATTCGATCTCTACTCTGATACCAAATCTAAAAAAATGGTTGTAGTTTTACACAGAACACTTCATTCATTATTATAGAATGTATATTTTTTATATATAGGCCTTACAAACTCCTACAATACTAAGCTAGGCATATCATCCAATTCATACAATCTCTCTCTTAATTCAATAACTCTTTCTAAAATAAGTGAGTTGTTATAACTCACGTAACTTTAAAATAACAATAATACTAATATCAAGTTTGATATGAGAGTCAACTTACACATTTCTCCTCTCACTCCCATTCTCACTCTTGCCTTGTTTGATTTTAATTTGGTTTGGATTTCAGTCATTTCTTGCTCAATCAAGCTGGGTCTAAAGGTGCTTGGTTCAATGTCATGACACTTGGCCTCTGAGGCATTGGTTGTATGATGGTCAGTCTTAGTATTTTGATACAAGGGTTTGTTTTTCCTAACCTTGTGATAGGAGACACAAACCATGATGGGTGTGGGCTCTTGGTTCTTGTGAATGATAAATGTCTAGAAAGGTCAGAAGCCTAGGGACTAATAGATGGATATGCAAGGTTTGGATCTACAGTGGAATTCCCTCCATTAAGAGAAAGATCAATGGTTATTTAAAATAACAAATAAATTGTTCTACATATGAATCACAAATTGACATGTTCTATGTCAAACAAGGTGGAAACCTACATTTATGGCACACTAAAATAAATTAATAAATTTTAAGTGCCTCATGAAGAACAACAATTTTGGTGTTTTGTTGTTGATTTTTACTTACAAGTAAAAAATTCTATATTAAAATTTACAAAAATTAAAAGTAAAATCTCCATTTGAAAAATATTAAAATAAATGAAAAAAATGTAAATTTGTCAAAACCTATGATTCAATTTTTTATTTGAATTTATATTTACAAGTAAATTGTTCAATTTTCAAATCCCAAAAATTGCATACTCTATGTAAGGTAACTTAAAACCTCAATTTGAGAGGGGCTGCTATAATAAACGAACAAATTGAAACAACCGAACAAGGCACCTTGGATTGGTGTTATCATGCGCATTTAAAATTAAATATCGATATGTTATAATATAACCAATGCAATATTTTATTGCAAGAAAACATATAACATCCTTCTTCATCACATTAGTAACTCCCACATTGGCAAAGTAGATGCAGTCATCCACCTATCGCTTCTAATGGTCTTACAGTTACATAATGGTCATAAGAAGACAAATAAAAAGTGTCTGTCAAATGATTAAGGTTAATAATTTTAGTCTTACATATAGAATAGTTTAAAACCCACATGTAAAATTGAATATCAATGTAATTTCCCACAATTCTTAACTAATATATGTTCCCCACTAGGTGAAAGGATATCCCTCTTAGGTATAGAGGAAAAGGCTTAACTCGAGCCATATAACCCTATCATACAACTCTAATTAGTGATAATGAATATGAGTTCCTCTACACTAGTATAGGTTTAGACCATTAAGGGGTGTTGGAATCTTGTTACCATGTGGAGTAACTACATAATGAGGTCCATAATAGATTGCCAAGGTCCTCAATAATTGACAAAGATTTCTTTGGTCTACATTAAATAGATTCATAAATGTGCGGGATTTCATATACATTTTGGTAAAAACATCATGAAATAAGACAACATATATAATTGGATGAAAGTGTTGGCTATATAAATAGTGAGAAAGTCCAATAGCAATAGAAACACCTGAGAAAAAAATCCTTTATCACGCTAAATCCAAGAACATGTATACTTCATAAAATAATTGATCCTTAAATTTTTAACATGTAAAACCATTAGTAATGTCATATAAAATTTAAATGATAAAATTTATGCAAATAAATTAAGGAAAAATAAGCAACACAGGTCTTGTGAAGAGGAAAAACACTTTTAAAAATATCTTTTGATAACTTACCATACCCTTTGTTGCAATATGCTATGCCTGCATTACCTATACCCTATTTGGAGAGATTGAGATAGTCTCTGATGATTGGTACAAGTGATGGAGTAATGAATGTGGAGAGAAAGCAAGTTTCAAGGCGAGAAGGTGGGAATTGAGATGATTAGTAGTGCATTGACAAAATAAATTTTAATCAACCATATTGGAAGATAAAATCATGACAATTATTTAAATATACTGTATCCTAAACTGTATTTAGGAGTCCAAATGATATTAAAACCTCCAATAGATTATTATTTTTAGGTTAAACAAGCAATTATGATAGCCTAGAAACTACATAAATACAAATCCAAACAAGCAAAACAACATGAAACACAAATATAAACAAACAAAACCCTTTTTTCAAGATGAAACTATAATTGAACATAGATGTTTTAGCTACTTTATTAAATAGGAGATAATGCTAACTACATAGAGTTAGGGATTCTTCATTGGCTATTTCATCATCCAAAAAAAAATAAAGGGTCGGATCATGTCCTTGTCTTAGAGGGTTACTCATACTTACATGGTCATCTCAAGGTTCCTAGTGGCCATAGATAACATGGGCTCCAAAACTTATTGTAGGTTTAATGTCTATACTTGTTACAGGTATGGTATCCAAGTGCACCATGCACACTACTAATTCCTAACTTGGTAGGTTGAAGATATATATGAAATGGAGCACTCCAACTATTTTCCTTGTATTGAAAGTTTAAGGCACAATGATCACTTTTGCCTTTCAAGAAATTAATTTATT
>JARHVA010001860.1:2110000-2150000 GCA_037957365.1 Torreya grandis
AAAACAATGTAATCTAATTATGCGAGATGAGATGGAGTGATACTAGGGTCAATTAAAATGAGAGATTAAGTTAGCCTTTCAAGACTAATAGACATGTATATAAGGCCCATTTGAAAATATACACACACATTTACATACAATATTTGAGATTTTGATCAAGATGTAACTTGAGATTTTGATAATGTATAATAACTATGCAATGAGGTCCATATTAGACTATAAAGGTCAAAAAATAATTAACATTAGATTTATTTGGTCTAGATTAAATAGATACATGAATGTGTGGTCCTGCATATGTATTTTTGGTAAAAACATCATAAGTAAAGATAGCCTATAGAAAGGGATGAAAGAATTGACCATACAAATATTAAGAAAGCCTAACAGTTATAGAAACACCTGAGAAAAAAATACTTTATCATGATAAATCCAAGAGCATATACTTCATAACATAATTGCTCCTTAAATTTATAGCATGTAAAACCAGTAGTATTGTCATCTAAAAATTAAAAGATGAAATTTATGCAAATGAATTAAGGAAAAATAAGCAAGACAGGGCCTTTAAAGAGGGAAAACACTTTCAAAAATATATTTTGATAACTTACCATACCCTTTGTTCCAATATGTTAGGCCTGTATTTCCTATTCCCTATTTGGAGAGATTGAGATAGTCTCTGATGATTGGTATGAGTGATGGATTAATGTGGATAGAAATCAAGTGTAAAGGCGGGTAGGTGGGAATCATGATTATTAGTAGTGCATTGACAAAATAATTTTTAGTGAGCCATATTGGAAGATAAAATCATGATAATTCTTCCAATGAACCATGATCTAAACTGGATTTAGGAATCCAAATGATATTAAAACCACCAATAGATTATTTTTATAGGTTAAAAAAGCATTTATGATAGCCTATAAACTACATAAATACAAATCCAAACAATAAAAACAACATAAAACACAAATATAAACAAACAAAATCCCTTTTTCAAGATGACACTATAATTAAACATAAATGTTTTAGCTACTTTATTAAATAGGAGAGCATGCTAACTACATAGAGTTAGGACTTCTTAATTGGCTATTTCCTCATCCAAAAAAAAAAAGAGGGTTGGAACCTGTCCTTGTCTCAGAGGGTTACTCATACTTAGATTATCCTCCCAAGGTTCTTGGTGGCCATAGATAACATGGGCTCCAAAACTTCTTGCAGGGTTAATGTCTATACTTGTTACGAGTATGGTATCCAAGTGCACCATGCACACTCCTAGCTTGGCAGGTTGAAGATCAATATGAAATGGAGTGCTCTAAGTGTCTTCCTTCCATTGAAAGTTTTCAAGGCACAATGATCACTTTTGCCTTTCAAGAAATTAATTTTTTGAATTTCTAAACAATTCATGTCTTGATTACTGCATGTGAAACAATAGGTAGAATGGCCTCCCATCCCTCATAAAACTTCTTGATTTCAAAAAATATGGCATTTTTGACTCCCTTGAATTCATGCAACTACCTTGATTTATGCAAAGCTAGAAATAACATGCAAATTTTTTAGCCAATCAAGTCATAATAAATAATGTTATTTTATAACATCCGTTAAACACTTTGCAACTAATCTAAGCAAAATGATCAAAGATTTTCTAACACACAAAATAATGTAATCTAATTACATGATATAACAGGGAGTAATAATAAGTTCAAGTAAAATGAAAGCATAAGTTAGCCCTTCCAAACTAATAAACATGTATATAAGGCCCATTTGAAAAATATACACACACATTTAATATAATATTTGAGATTTTGATCAACATGCAACTTGGGATTTTGATCATGATGCTTTCATTAAATCTAAAACCTTACCTTTAATGTAGAGCAATAAATTTATTGGCATTTGAATAAATCCTTACCAAAATGACGTAAGGTAACATAAGGTATTTTTTGATACCAAGATGAATCTAGGCAAGCATCATACTAATAAAATATCTTTGGCTTGATAAATATAAATACATTTTTTCTAGATATTATTCATAGATAATATTTTGAAAAAGATCTACCATTACCAATGTAAATTGTCTCACACACACACACACACACACACACACACACACACACACACACACACACACACACACATACATATACATATACATATATACATATACATATATACATATACATATACATATACACACATATATATATATATACATATACATATATATACATATACATATACATATATACATATACATATACATATACATATACATATACATATACATATACATATACATATACATATATATACATATACATATACATATACAAACACACACACACACACACACACACACACACACACACACACACATACACACACACACACACACACACACACACATATGTGTGTGTGAATGCGTGTGTGTATTTATTTATTGATAATTTATTGGCGAGTCACATTCATAACCATGAAAACAAGGTAGGAGTTTCCCTTTTACATGGCAAGGATTTAAACCAAATTCAATAGCATATCATTCTATCATTATACATAAGGTATTTTTCTTTGTAAAATAAAATAGTGTAAATCAAGAGTCGTACTTAACTTGAAACCCATGATTGTTGGCCCTATCCCACCTTATGTGCATAAATATTTAGGTGACGATAATCTAATATTTGTAATGGATGTGATAGTGGAAATTGACATTATTTGTTTCTTAATATTACGTGGTAATGAGTTGTGTTGGAATGAGACAGTATGTTTCACAATGAGATTCAATAATAATTAGGCTCGATAGTAGAAATGATTAAGCGACAACAATCTGCGCTGTGCGGTGGCCAGGGCATCATGTGATCTATTTAATTCATAACTTTTTTCTCAAAAGAATCCATTTATGTTTTTGTTGAGTCATCATCAGTACCCTATAAATGATAGACAAGTTAACAGTACATACAAAACAACCTAACCATCCATCACATTCAAGAAAGGGTGTGTACAAAATTAAAATGCTAGTAAACATTCATAACTAAATTAAAATTAAATGAATAATCACACATTGTTTTTTATTAAATCCATCTAATTATGCTATATTTTAGATGGATTTTTTTTTTAAAAATTTCTATTGACAAAGCGGCTCATTCATTACTATTATTTGAGAAAATAAAAAGTAATTATTATCGTAGTGAATGAGATCAGTACAAATCGTATGGAAGAAATAATATGTTTTTCAGTTATTGACTCTCTACAGCAACATCAACAGCCACAGCAGAACATACAAATTTGATTTTGGCCACAGATTGGGAAAGGGTGGGATTGGAGATCGTACCTGCGGAAAAGATACTACTATACGATCGATATTACTATTGCATGTGGTGTTAGCTTGGATATACTAATAAAACAAATTAATCAATATTATTGAGAGAAGGAAAGAAAGGGCATTCAAATGTTACATGGGGTGTCAGCTTGGATGTATTGATAAAATAAATTAATCAATATTATTGAGAAAAGGAAAGAAAGGGCATTTAAATGTTGCATGGGGTGTCAGCTTGGACATGTTGATAAAACAAATTAATCCATGTGTTTTGGGATCTTATGAGGAAGTCCTTCCTATTGAGAGTGGCAAGATAGTGGTGAAGCCTTTGTATTTTTAATGGTTTGTGTTGTCACCAATAAAAAGAATATTTGGGGCCACTATTTTAACAAGGGTCACATAGCAGTTCGTCCTTGCCTTTGTATTATAATTAAGGAATGGAAATAGATGAAGATATAAAAATGATTTTAGACTAAGGTCATTTGCAACAAGTACATTGTATGGCCTAACAATAAAATTTACAAATGCCTATTATGTTTTCTTAATATTTTGTATTGAATGATCAAAAATTGAATTAATTTAATCTAGTTTATAGACATGTAATTCATAGGGCACATGTCCCTCTCACAGATCAACAATAGCTTTCTTAACTAGAGTGTGTTATTAAGTTGACGAATATTGATAATTTTTTTGCAATTACTAAATGATTTGTGGTTGCTATCTTATCTAAACCATGTAGTTAAGTTTCTAAATGTTGATAATATTTATTTGAACCCTGTAAATTACAAGCTACTTTCTACAATAACAAAATTGTTCATATTGTGATTATAGACGCCTATAGGGTACTAAGGGCAACAAATGAGAGATGAACAAATTAATACAAAGAAAGAGAACTTAATTTCAGCCACTTATGTTGATGGATTATTATTGATTTATATTTTATAAACATAGAAATTGATTGACATATTACATTGATTCGACATGAAATCTTACATGCACTTGGCTATTGACACAATAATCCATGTCTCAATAAGGCATCTTGGGGCACCCATGAATACTCATAGGTGTTGGCAAAAGTTTGTAAATTTTACTAATGACATAACTTCAATGTTTAGGAAAATAATAACAATGACTACCTTAAGTTAAAATCATTCAAATACTATAAATGGTGCAACCAAAACAAAGACTCATGTACATGTTAAGAATAAGAATATGGTATGATATAATTTGAATAGAATTATTCAAACCTTGAAAACGAAAAATAATTTTTTGCATGGTTCATACTCCTATCAAATTTCATGTATATTATGTTAATTATCTATCCTAGAATGATGTAGATTATCAAGAATGAAAACATTTAAAGAGTTAGGAACATGAAAAGATTAGAAGTTATTCAAGGTACAAATAAACAAGGGTCGTAACCTCCTTAATGGTGTAAATGCATGTTTTGGGGATTACGAGCATTTTTCACTTATTAGTCAGGTTGTTTTTGGGATATCTTATTGTTATTGGGTAGCATGATTCATCTATCCATGATGTGTGAATGTTTTTGGTAAATTTACAAAAAAATGTGGAGATATATTTTATAGGCCTTGTTCGAATGCAACCTTCCTTGAGAGAAGGTGGTCGTAATTTGAGATCCCTAGGACTGATCATGTTATACTATATGATAGATATTTGATATAATTTGGATGGCATCTAGACATCAAGTGACCCGATGTAAATCATAGACCCTTGTGCTTCACCATCATGTGCACTTAATTGTTGTGATGTGAAATTACCTTGGAATAAACTAACAAAACACTCGAGTCACCTATTTATGACCTATTTCATGTGGTTACTCCTTGCATGTAAATTTGTTACATGTCATGTAAAACCATTAATTTTGTTGATTATGTTAAATCATGTAAATTGGTACCTTCATTATACAATGTGTATGTAGTTAACCTTATGGATTTTCACATTTTCTTCTTGATATCAACATTGTTGTATGAGCACTTTTATGTATGATTACATGTTGTTAACCATGGAACATGGGAATGATGGTAAATTACTTTTATAATCAAATATTCCACTTCTCAAATCAACCATGTGAACCTTAATTTTCTCTATTTTTTCAAAATTGATGTATGAGTATTTTGTGTACATGTTATGGAATAAATGTGATTTTGTGTCGATAACATGTTGGTATGTGGTAATGTGATGGTAAGATACTCATGTTACATAAATTTCTCTCTTGAAACCAAAATCTATCATTGAAATATGCCAAAGCATAATGTTGTATTGTGTGGTGTAATCCCACATCACTACTCTAGTTATAAGCATTGGTGCAAGTATGAGGTTGAGGGTAGACAAGAATTATATCCATAATGATTTAGACCGATTATGGGTTAGAAAGTGGAGTCTCTTATAGGCTAAAAATTCACTTTTCCTCTTTTCACAAAGTAGCCACCTAATTCATTCAGAGTGTGCACCATGAGTGCCATAAATTGGTCATGGAATCTTAGTGTATAATGGTCACTTTATGGATTTGACATGCCTCTAACCACCTCTTGATGGTTGTGGTAAAATCAACCCTTGTGAAATTTTATTGTTATAACCTTGTAAATCACTAACTGGTCTTATAAATTGGACATTTATGCAAAATCAACAAATTATTACTTGCTAAAATGCATGCATGTGTTGTCTTGTAAATGCAAACATGTTATGGTTTAGGTATTATTTTTGTTATACCTCTTAGAGATATTATAGGATGAATATTTTTATTTGGTTTTAAAAAGCATAACTAGAATGCATGCTAATTTAATGCTCTAAAAGAGTAACATAAAGCCCTGATCAGGAGGTGTTAAAAAACCTAGGTACCCACTTGACTCTTGGTTGGAGTGATGGAAGTTGGGTAATGCCATTCGATCAATTATTTTTGGATGGTGGGATTGGTATCCCTAGACCATTGTGTGAGTTCACATGTTGTAAACCTTTAGATTACATGTGATGCCTGGAATAGCTTCTCTGATGTTCAGTGTGGTTGGTACAGGATGTTGCACTAACCCACAATTGGTTGATGATGAAATAGAGTAACTATAATAGTATGGAATACTACCTTTTTGAAATGGAATTCTGTAATGTTCTTAATATTATGCATGTGGCATAATGTTTTTAGTGGAATATTTCACTCTTAGTTTGGGATTCTAGTTGCAATCTAGTTGGATTAAATAATTTTAATCATTGACCTCATGCTGCAAGTCTATGTGTGTTGTCACAAAGTGATTAATGATCTTGGTAAAGTTTATTTTATGTTCAAACTACTAATTTGATTTAGACAATAAATCTAGATAATTGTTGATCTATGGTTGTATTTTCCTTCTTTAAAGTGTCAATAACATATTTATTGGAAAGCATTTTAAGGTAAGTGTAAGTTGCTATGTTTTGGAAAACTATATGTTCTTGGTGTTTAATTAACCACCTTCGTAAATGGTTAGAATAGTTAAAAACAACAATGTTGTATTGAAATTAATAATTATTGCCATGAAATTTGTTGATTAAGAAAGGCATTTTCAGTTCTCTAAATGTATTGGTAGTTGGTTTTGGAAAATTCTAATGTTATTGACATCCTTTTAAGAAATGAAATTGGAAAAGTTTCAACCAAGTTAGGATATTTGGTGGAATATTATGTTATAATAGTGATGCATAAGTGTTGTTATACCATATCAGTGTCGTAAAGGACACATGAAGGCAGGATGGAGGCCATTACTTGGCCTGACATAATGAAGAATGTGGATGACCTAATGGTATAAAGTAAGAATGCCAATAGGATACCGTGGCATTTCCACCCCTCAACAGGTAGATATGTTGTGAAGTGATGATAATTGGTTTAGTTGGACATCTTCAAAGAATATTGTTCTTGACTATTGATATTTTTTGGAACAATTCCTCTTTAAAGAGGGGAGGATGTCATGACTCGACCTTGTGGCTTATTATAGATATTTGATTATAGCTCATTTTAGCATGTTTTGATAACACCTAGACTAGTGACTATTGATGTTGGTCTTATTTCAGATGGTTGGGATGTGAGATACCTTGGGTAGTTGTTATGAATATGCTACATCATGGTTGATGCTCACACTAGGTTAATCTTATTTTGATATATATAAATTGCTTACACTAGATTAATTTTATCATGTTATAAATGTTGCTAATTAGTTACATTATGATATTTTATTGATATATCATATATCACTAATATAGATTGATATTGACTTATCTTGTAGCTATTGATTATGTTTCATAGGGCATGCTCGGATTCATGGTCATCAATAATGATTCTAGTTCCATTTACATCTATAGATGACTATGCTTAATTTATTACTTCATGTTTAATGATTCATTGTACATTTATTATCATTATATCGACATCATTTTGGTACTGATGATGTCTTATTTGGCAGATGCAGGAACCATGCCATGAACTAGACTCGATGGTGGGTTTAGAAATCTTGGGTATATTTGAGGGGTGAAAAAATAGTTAGAATGCACTCTGACAAGTATAATGTGTATGATGTGATAATGAGCCACCATTTTTTTATATTTTTATTTCATCATCACTTATCATCTTTTATTAGGATTGCCATATATTTGTGTGTGTGTGGTTTTATGCTTGTTCCTTGTGTTCTTAAAATTATCGCTCATGGATATCTTGTGTTATGGTTATCCTTCTTGGTGTTATTAGACTTGATCCTAAAATCTGTAATGAGTGGGAATGCATTATTAACTTGTTATGTTATTGGTTTGGCTAGACCATGTATGGTTCTCTTGACCTTGGAAAATGTCATTAGCAACCCCCTTCATGGGAAATTGAATACTAGGAGCTTTGATTGATGTTATGATTTCTGTGATCATTATTATTTTAATGATTTTTATTAATTATTATCTTAAAGATTTCATTATTTGTTATTGTTATTGTTGATTTAGTTAATCATTATTATTTTAATAGTTTTTGCTAATTACTATTATTGATCGTTGGAAGGACCTTGGTTGTTAATGACCTTATTGATTTTGTTAATTATTATTTATTTAATGATTTTGTTGATTATATGGGTTGATTTAAGTTATTTGGTCATTTTATTATTATTTTAACCTTTTGATTTTGGCATGCTTTGACCCATCATGATTTTTATTAATGATTATTATCTTTATGAGTTTTGTTGTTATTATTGTTTAATCAACTTAAGGGTTATTTAATCTTATTATTAGTTTTATTTATGGTTGCATCCTTTTTTTGGTGGTTGACTTGCACCCCAAGTTTTGGAATTCATCCATTTTTGGGAGTTTTATGTGGTTTTACTAGGTAAAAACCCTAGGGGCTAAGTAAATTTAGGGGAGAAGAGAAAAACACTTTGCCCTTTTTCCTTTTGAGGAAACCCCACACTCTCCTTGCCATTTTTTTTATCCTTCCTTTTTCGATGTTGGGTCAAAACCCTATGCTAGGAATAGGGAATTGAGGAAGAAGAAGGGGGATTTAGTGGCTATGGGGGAGCCATTGCCTGAATTGGTGGGATGATTTGGCATAAGTAGTAGGCTGCTATAAAAAGGAAGCCATGATTCTTATCTAGAATCCATGTTTTTAACCATGGTGGCTTGCATCTTCTAGGTATGTTATAAAAATGATTTTTATAGTGGGGAATTGGTTTTAATTTATTATTTCTCCAATGAAATGTGTTAGAATCATTAAAAATTCATGGGGAAGTTGTGAGACTTCCCTATGAATTTTTAATGGCATATATTCAATTTTAAATCAAAAATTTCTCCTTGCTAGGCTCTATAAATTATTATAGACTTTGATTTATCATTTCATTTTATCAAAATAAGAGAAAATTTAAATTGTGGGATTTAAGTATTATATAGTTTGGAATCTTAATTGATTTAGTGGATTTGAGTATTATTTTACCAAGTATATGGCAATGATTTATAGTTGTGCAAAACCTTGCTACAATTGTTTGATAAACTTGATAAATCTACCCCAATAAGGTCTCTAAAACCATGTTTTTTCTATCAAATACCCATTGGGTGACTCCTTGATAAATAATTATGATAGGTGTTGATCTAAATTTCATATTCCACTCTTTGCCCACATGTTGGGTTGATCTAGCAACTTATTGGCTATTTTAGTCTAAGTAGAAAACCTGTTAACTTTCAAAATATATTTGTGAAAAGATGGATTATTTTATTTATCATACCTCCTTTGGGATTAAAAAATATTGTATCTATGGATGATTACATATGAGGTGTGCTGGAATAACTCTTGGTTCAATATGTTTGACTATTACACAGTATGTGGGCTTCATAAAAGTTAATTTAACTTGCTGATAAGAATCTTTTATTTTACTCCTATGGTATTGAGTGGTTTCCTCCAAAAATGGTTGGGCTATAATTAACAGTTATGAATTACATTTTTGTTTTATTTCACTTATTATAATGAGGCTGCATTATTTTGGATTCAGATTTTGATTAAATGTTTGAAGGTATTTAATTGTTGACTATACACAACTATTTATATGCCAAACCAAGTTTTATTTATTTTATGAATGAATTTATTCCTTCTCTTTGAATTGAATGAGTTGATTTGGCCATTATGGATTGAAGTCATTGTGTTTGACATTTTTACACCCAAGTAAGCCTCTTGGCCTGAGTAATAGACTTGGATATACCTTTCGGTCTTGCTAAATGGATGTGATAGATCCTAATTTACTATGTAAATCATCTCCTATAAATATTCATAGATGCCTTGGGTATTTCTCAGGATGATTAGCTTGTTGGGTGATTTAGTTTTTATGTTGCCTACCTTAGTTTCTCTTTTCTTTTGTTGACCTTTTTTTATAATTTTCATTGGTGGCTCAATATCTTTTGCATACCTTTTACTTCACCTGAGTTCCCAATTACTGAAACCCTTCACCTAGCTGATGGTTAGGGTGGTAAAGACAGCTTATGGTTGGGCTCATAGGGCTAGTTTTGAGGGGTGTTCTCATTGTCATGTTCATCCCTCTTCCTTTGATGTACTTGGACTCACGTGTTCATCTCTCTTGATCGTAACTATTGGTGTATGATTTTGGGAGATGTGATGGATTGTTCCATGGTTGTTCATCTTATGTACCAGTTCCTTTTTCTTGCATTATGTAGTCTTGAAATATTTATTATGTTGGAAAAGAATAATAGTGTATATGATGTTGTTATTGGTGTCATCATTGATGGTGGTAACTTGGTTTTATATATTTAACTAGCTGTCATTATTTCTCTTAATATGCATATATGTTGAATTATGTTTAGTACACTGAAACAAAAGTTATAATTTTGACCACTATATGCTATGCTTTGAATTATATATGCTATTGAATACATATTGGGATAATATAGTGCCATACTTGTTGATGTGAGTTAAGCACAAAGTTGTAAAAAAAAAAGTTATATTGGAATAATAGTATATATATTATCTTTAGTCTAGAATTCATATGAAAGCGAGCTAGAATCATCTTATGGTATGCTAAAAACATTTAGAGATTTTAATCTCCTTGATGGGATTGAGAATATAAACATATATTTTGTGATAACCATATCAGGTGACATCTTTACAACATGGAATGCCAATTTAGTATATAGACTTACCTCTTGTTTATGTCAATAGCATGGTGTTATCTAACTATATTGAGAGAAATAAGTATTTTTTAAAAATGCTCAATAATGTATTAGACTTGGGATTAAATCAGTATCCATAAACAAATTATATATCCTATAGTATGATATATGCATACTCCATGATGTCATTTTTATTACGATGTTTAATGAGTTCATGAATTTCATGAGGTTATGATGATCTAAGAAACTAAGGTAAAGTTGTAAAAAGTTGGGTTATGCCTGAATATATGGAGGTGAAATCATTACTAAATGGGGGTTATGTGGTGTTTGTTTCACTTAAAAAGCATGACTAACATAATGCTTTACCTTATAGATAATAAATGGTTACTTCCTTCATTATGTTCCATATTTATTATCATCTCATTTTGATTATATGAAAGATCTTAATTTATGTCATGGTTACTTGAAAACATGATCTGTGGCATGTTTATGACTTGGGATAAATTAGTCATAATAGTTTAATTCATGCAATCAATTTCTTTGATGATAGATGCAATGTATTTCATTATAGTATTAGTTGTCTTGATGGGTCAATTTTCATCTTTAGTGAGCATATTTCTATTTCTTAAGAAATGAAATATAGTGTTATAGACTATTGAAAATATTTAGGAAAGCTTATTATTTCAACTATTCATAATTCAAATCTTAATTAATGAAATGTCAGTTATATTATTTTCATTGCATTCATTATGTTAATTTTAATTGAGTAGAGTTCCTAAATTATAAGTTAGTTTATGACAGTATGAGATACAAGGACCTAGACTTGATGACTCACTTACAAAATCTCAACTGGTAGCATCACTTCCATTGTTTGTATGAGCTAGAATGCATTCATGAGATAGATGGTGATTGGATTATAGGCAGATGTGTGTGATTAAAATTTATGAACTTGCCTTTGGTATTGAATTTATTGGTATGATTTATATTGTGATTATTAAAATGTGAATAATCCTTGTGATCGGTAAATATTCTCAAAATTGGGATGAGGGTTTAATAAGCTACGAAAACCCATAATGTTTACACTTGGATTTGTGATTAAGTAGTCCACCTTGGTTATGAGTTATCAAGTTATAACTTTACCTATTGGTCACTCACGTTATTGTTTGAATTCAATTAAGTAATGTACTATTTCATGGGAATACACATATTAATTGAATGCCAAGAATGCCTATGTTTTATACAATAACATGATATTATAACTAAAGAACAAGTAACATATAGGTACAAGACCCTTATGTTTGACTTACAGGATGGTATATCTATATCATGATAAGTAATTTGGTTTTTGAATGCCATCCATATGTTTATTCAATATGATGCTCACTTGTGTGATGTCATTCATCTTGAGCTAAGTGTATTGTGTCTCATTTAATTTAATGAGAACAATTATTTCATAATGGAGATATATCTTGTGTGTGACCTTCATCAAGTAAGGGAATGATGGTGAAATGATCCCCAAAAACTTTAGATCATGGTATAGTGATCCAATGGGGGTAGTAAAAGGACTAGTCTTTGCTTGGGTGATTCCCAAAAGATTATGGTAACTTTTAAGCTTATGCCATGTCAATTCTAGTAGTGGTTTGAAAATATCCACTTGATGATATCATGATTTGGTAAGACTCACCTAGGAAAAACAAGTGAGATGAATTATCTTGTTTGGTCAATTTGAACCTCTATGCTTAATTATTTCACTCCTTTATTTTATTTGTATACTTAGCAAATGGCTAGCAAGATAAAATTGGATATAATTAATTCCATTATTGTTGATTCTTAGTATTATCTATTCAAATAATAGAGATAGTGGCTGTAATATTATTGGCATCCTATGCATGAATGAATTATTTAGTTTCTTGAACTAATAAACCATGACTGCATGGGTTAACCAAACATTTAGGTAGGGCTAAGGGTTCCTAGGTGGTCTGATAGAGAGGGTGAGTGCCTTTGTGAGGTTTGAAGGTTGTGAGTATGGGTCTAAATACTAACACCCCCTCAAACAATATATCTTCCTAGGGAAACATTCTTCTTTATGTCATTTCTTAATGGCATTTATCCCTAGGTGAGAATTCAAGGTGAACCAAATCTAGATGTTGGTTATTATTAGTTTATGAATTAATTGTTGAGATGCATTGTGTTGCATTAATTTTGTGTAGCAGGCCCTAAATGGTGTTTCATCATGTACTCTAAAAGGCAATTCCATTTTTTGGGGTTGTTTCATCAAGGCATCAAGAACTAGTATTAAATTGATGGTAGATTCTGCAAGACAATTGTGAGTAATGGATTGTGGAAAACAATTAGGTGATAGTGGTTGTAGGTGCAAACTAGGAACCTGTAGCCATAGGCCAAGAGAGTAAAATACCACTAAAGAAAGAATAGAGCATGGATTTATATCCAAAGAATGAATGGGATCAATATGTAATAGGTAAAATAGAAATAAAAAAGATGATAAATGAATACATAGATCCTATCATGCCTATAAAAATGAAGAAATGATAACAAAATTGAGGGGTTAGGAAGAAGATATACCCTAGTGTGTTAAAAAATTTCATTCATTCCAAAACTTGGTTGTTTTCAGGAAGTTATCCATAGTCATGAAATGGAAGGTGATGTTTGTTGATAAGGAAGTAAATCCCAATAAAATCAACAACATACTTTCCATGCTCTGTTGTCTAATACCTAGTCAACTTTTGAACCAACTCATCCATAGTTCATCTTGGTAGTCTGCTTGTGTGAAACAATGTCGAATCTTATAGTATAAATATAATTGTTGTGTATACCCATCATGATACAAGAGTATTTGTTGTACGACCCATAGGTGATGTGAATCTGCCTAAAATATGCATAAATTTTTTTGGGTTTCCCCACATGGCACCATATATCACATTGGTGGGTATATGTTTTTGTATCAATAAGGATAAATTTAATACATTTTTTTTAAAGAAAACCAAGAAATTTCATAAAAATCATCTTATTTCATCTATATACTTGTGTAATATATATATATATATATATATATATATATATATATAAAATTAATAATATATATTTCAATCTTATCTAGGATGGATATATTAAGTTAAGAAGATAATAAATACTATATAATAGTAAATCAATTAAAATTGAGTTGTTGATTTAGATATAAGATTATAATACACACAACATGAAATATAGGAATGGAATCAAAAATTGAGTATTAATATATATAATCACAAAGAATGCAATGAAAGTTATCAAATAGTTGATTACCTATGCCACAATGATGTTTGATGTTGTGTATGACATGGATCAATTGTTCATTCATTTAGGACAAATATTGGTGAGGATATGAGAATGACTCAATCTATTCTTTAGATATCATAATAGTATCTTGCAAAACCTAAAAAATATTCTTGAAATGTTTTTATATCAAATCAGTATTACAATCTATCATTAAGTTCAAACATGCTCAAATAAATGTGTAACTTATGTTTTATGGTTGAGGTGTGAAAATGTTTTGAATATATCTACTTAAGGATGGTTGATATGAAGTGTTTAGGGTGATGCAAGTTCCTAATTTCATGGAGATTTCAATTGGATGCTAATGCAAAAATATTATTTCAGAATGTAAACAATTATTCTTGGTTTTGTTCAGAAGATTTCCAAGATGAATGTTGTAAGATTTAATGGAAAGTAATAGCATCCCAAAGAGGATCCAATAATCCTATAGTTTGGATGATATATTTAAGAGGAAAAACATATTGTTGGAGAAATGATACAAATGGATTAAATTTGTTGTTTTATATGTAATTAAAAATGAATGTCTCAGTGTTATATGTTCATAATTATAGATTTTAGTGAATGATGGGAATAGTATATTTGTCATTAAAAGTATTTATAGCTATACAATGGTTTTGGATTCATTAAGGACTGGGTGATAGGGTATAATTTTGTGTTATTTTTGTCTTTGTGTTGCTTCTCTATCTAAAACTAGTAAATATTATATTTTGGGTGCCACACCAAATGAAATGCAGTAATTTTTCAAAAAAATGTGTATAAATTTTCCATAGATAATACCAAATAAACCATTTTTATGTAGTAAGGTTTGTTCTAGCCTTTGGTTTATAGGGGTTAGCCTATAATTTCTATGGGTTGGCCTATAGTTGCTACATGATAGCCTGTAGTGCTACGATCTAGTCTGTAGGTTGCTACTAACTGGCTTGTAGGTGATTTACAAATTAAATAAAACATTGGTGGGTGGTTTTCAAGTGAGCTATATTATTATGCCATTAATAAAAGCATTCTCATGATTGTATTCAAACATATAAACACAAACATTTGTAAATTTATTTAAATAATCAAAATTTCTAAAAAATCTAATTACTTTAAAGCATGAATACTTAGTGGTAAAACCTAAATTTTGAATGATTGTGGGTCAAGGATTGGCTCATTATTGGTATGGAATGCATTATTATTATTTTAATATTTTACAAGAGTTGGTCTATTTATTATGATGACTATGAATTTGGTTTTATAATCCTTGCATGAAGGTGGAACTATACTGAGTTTATTTGGTATTTATGGTGTGTTATCATTTACTTAATAAAATTTGGTTAAGCCAATTGTTGCTAAGGTTATGTGTAAGTTAAGCAAGAGAAAACAAATTAACATCAATCCTCAACTCTTAACCTCACAACTGTGTGTATTGAAAGGGTTGATAGGTTGACTGACTAATAAAGTTTTTTCATTAATTGTTATCTCAAAGGTTAGGGTAGGCTATAATATGTTTTGGATAACAAAACTAGTATTGGTTATTTCTAATAACCAACCTTATGTCATGTTTATTAGCTTTAGGGTGGTGAATTCCGTGACTAACCCTAATACCAAACCCTATGGGTAGTGGTTGTTGGTAATGATTCATAAAATGTTGATATGGTAGTAGGGTGTAACTTCATGCATGAAGTGCATACCAATTACAAGAAGGAAAAACATAACCAAGAAAATGAAAATTTAAGTGAGTCATAAGAGATACCTAGTTTTGGCAGCCAAGATCCTATTTGAGCTATAAATAATCTTTGCTCTCCAAATTTTTAACTTGTGTATTCATTTTGTGCCCACATATCTTGGCATCTACACTTATCTTGTTTTGTACAAAAATCAACACAATAAAAAATATTTTTCCAGTTGGCTTTGAAATTTTATTATTCCTTATAAAAATTTATCAATTATATTTTCATATTTAGAGATAAATAATTTTTACAGGTAGTTGTACCATTACTTATGATAAAATATAAAAATTGTATTTATCAAAAATAAGAGATATAAAAATATTAGTTCTTGTCATCACAATTTATCCAATTTTTTATTATTTAGCTCTAAAATTGAAGGTAGGCATATAGGTGTGGCAACCCCAACAAAATCAAAGGGAAACACCCCTTGCAGGGTTTGGGGGTATCACCTTAGGTTTTCTCCCTTTTGTTATATAGGGTGAGGTCAAGGAGTATAGCCCCTGAAGCTAGACATGTTTTCCTTCTCTTGTTGCCTTAAAATTATTCATTGTGGAAGTGATTTTTTCCATGTTTTAATAGGTTTAGTTTGTCCAAAAATGCATTATTTTTGTTGATTTTAGAAGAAATACTCTAACCATATCATCCATGCATTTTTTATTGATGTAAATAACTATTTCATGTTGATTTTACACAAACTTAATGCAATACAACTTAATGTAGGCCATTTTTATTTAGCAATGGATACATGAAAAAAAACTTAAAGATCATATATAAAGACTATTACATGTTGGTTCTTACCAGCTCATGGAAACAATATTATAGGATAATTATTATCAATGGATATAATTTTAAACAATGTATCAATTGATGTGCATCAATATATTTCATTAAGTTTATAATTTATGATTTATGTAGTTTAACTTTGTTTACTAACCAATCCCAATATTCTTGTAGCCATAAATGTTTTTAAAAATCCTCCCTTCTCCATAGGTATTTTGTAGGTCCATATGTAGGAAGTATTCTATTATCCATTGATATAGGTGTTATCTCTACATGGAATCCTCCCTTATAAATAATTGTAAGCATTTTTATAGGAACTAGTTTAAGAAGTCTTCCCTTCTCTACATGTCCCTAAAATTATGTTGGAGAAATTAATATAGGAACTCCTCTCTCACCATTATATAGAGATATTTATATAAGACTAAATGCTTACATTTGTTGTTTTCCATCAACAATTGCATGATTAATCTTCACGAATTTTTTACATGCAATATATTCTTACCAAGATGTCCAAAATCAACTATTCCATGTTGATTTTATTTATTGTTAGATGTAGGATAAGTTAGAATAATAACTACCATAGGTTCGCAAACAAGTGCATGATTTATGATTGTTGCAAGCAACCTTTCTTCACCAATGGTAGTAGGATCCCTTACTAAAAATAGTTTCTTCTCACTAAGACATGTAATATAAATGAATTTAGGTTTATCGCTACCCACATGGTCATAATTCTTGTATAAAAAATGTCATATGATGGTTTCCTTCACCATCATCTACAATACAAACTACTATAGAATGATCTTATTTATTAAGATCTAGAGAGGTTACTATAGGTTAGTATTTTTACATAGGTACATCCATTTCTATGGATATAGATTGGATTCTTACAACATTAATGATTGTTTCAATAGAATATGGTGTAGCGTAAATTGATGCAGACAACCTTTCTTGATTATTGAGTGTAGGAGTCTCAGTAGGATAAATTATTGTAGACTAGTATTTATCAACAAATGCTAGGGAAATTATTTAATTTTATCAATTGGTGTAACACCAACTTCAGATCATTCTCGTTCTCCAAAAAAATTAGATGTTGATAAATGATAAATTTATACATGTCATCTTCCCTCATTAACATGTGCAGGAACAAGTGTAGATAGTATTCCCTTATCAACACTTGTAGGTATTTATATGAAATTAATTATTTTAAATAGCCTTTTCTTATTGATAGGGTTAGTATTTTATACTTGAGAAGTTTTTTTAGGTGCCTCTTCCTTTTTATACATTATTTTAGGTATAGGACCATGATTTATATCCTTATGTCATGCCTTCATATTTATTATGTTGACTAAAGCTAAAAACATGGTGTTATTCTCTTGAAGTTACTTAATCATATATATGAGGGTTGATATATCCTAATATACATCAATCATTCCTTCATTCTCTATGTCATTAACAATTTAAACTTCCCTAACTTTATTCATATCATCCATTTTCTCTTATTTTTATAGAGTCAATCTGTTTAAGGAAATTTTATAAATATTATTAAAAGTGTTATATCATGTAGAGACAAGACCTGTGATATCAGATTACATATTTTATCCCTACAATGAAAGGTGAACTTTCTAATCTTTAATTCCTAATTTCAGAAAAGAAATTTACACTAGGAAAGCAATAAATTTAATTCAAGAAAGTAGTAGATTCAATCTAGGAAAGCAATAAACTGATATAGAAAGTAGGAAATTAAAGTAGAAAATCTAACCCAACATTCTCAAGATTATAATACTCAACACCTTCCCTAGAAAAGATTCCAAAATGAAAAGAAAAATAAACTACCCAATTAAACTTATGCAAGATCAATCTCTCATGTTCAACCATAAATATCTCTTCTAAGGGAAAAGCACTTAGTTTATTGACTATGCTACTTTCATTAAATATCAACCCAGGGTGTGTAATCTTGACAAGATGTTGACACTATATGTGTGAAATTAGTATCTCTTAAAATTTTGGGTCCTAATCATTGCATAATTGAAACACACTTGCATAAAGTAAATTTTAGGAATTGAAAGTACAAAAAATTAAAGCACACTTACAAGAAAGTAAATAACATAAGGGAATTCTAATCTAACTCATAATTGAAATAACAATTTTATGTTGGAAACTTTCCAAATTTAATCTAAATGTAAAAAATAAAATATGATTATACAGAAAACACACATGAAATCAAATCACACATATTATATCAATTTAGCAAAAGCTAATAAATACATACAAATAATGAATAAATAAACTAAGATAACGAATGACAAATCAATCTTCCAATCCATGTGAGTGGACCCTACCTCAGTTACACTAGAGCTTGAATCCTATCATTATTAAAATAGATGAATTACTAAAATTTGAATTCATTCCATAACATAATAGTTTTTCTAAAACATAATTACAAAAATTTTATGCTCAAACTTGTTAACCTCCTAATTCTCTAGTTGTCTTACTTCTCTATAAACTACCTACTAGCTAACTAATTTGTAACCTAATCTCTTTATTTTATATAGGAGAGATAGATTACTTATTTAGAGGATAAAAAATATAAAATGTTTCAATTGGAAATATATGGTTGCACCCAAATACAATAAATAAAATAGTAGTTATGCTTATAATAAAAGAATACATATGATAATAATAATCACTTGCAATGGAGAGAAAATGATTCAATTGAGTGAATCATTCTTCTATGTATTTAAGACACTATAATTATTCCATAAATGATGGAGAATATCTTGTTCCAAACCACAACTTGATACCAATGGTTTCTATAGGAAATCTACTACAAGAAAAAATGCTATAGGAATTATGCCAAATGTCATAGGAACAAAACAAATGTTACAAGATATATTTTACAGAATGCAAAATTGATGTTATAGGATACAACAATCATATTGAATATGTCATCCTTTGATTCTGGAGTGTATCTTAGATGATTTTGAATTCATCTATTAGCAAAAACATATAAAATAATTCAATTAGTCTATTTTATTTATAAATCACTATTGTATATCATATCAGAAAACATATGCAATAAGGATAAAAATGAAGATAAAAGCATCATTAAATCCTATAATAGTGGTAAAAGTGGATGAGTTTATGGACTAATAATGTGACATATGAGTGTCATCTCCTTACATCATCAATGTTTAATAAAAAAAAGTAGAAGCATTTGGGAGAGTTATTGCAATAGTTCAAAAAGGTTTTCCATGAGCCTACATAGTTACCACCAATTAGGCCTAGTGAGAATGGAATACATTTTCTACTTGATATTTTGATTGAAAATCTTAGGTTATAGATTCATTACTTGAAGGATGTCCATGAGGCAAAACAAAAATTACTATCTTTGATTAATCAAGGTGTAATCCATCCTAGTAATTCTACATGTGGTTCTCCTATTGTTTGAATGCTTGAGAAGGATGGTTGATGGAGAACATGTGTTTATTATAGATCACTTAATAAGATAACCATCATGAATAAGTACCCTCTTCCATGGATTGATGATCTTATTGATCGAATTCAACATTTTGAGTATTTTACTAAGATTGATTTGAAATCTAGGTATCACCAACTATGGATTAAGGAAGATGACATTTAAAAAAAAAATCAAAATAAAGCAAGGGTTGTATGAGTGGTTGGTTATAACTTTTGGGTTGTACAATGCACTATATATCTTCATGTAGTTGATGAATCATGTAATTAAGCCATTTATTGATTCCATTTTCTTTGTATAGTTGGATGATATTCGTGTTTTTATTAGAACTTTTGAAGATCATGGAGATCATCTTAAACAAGTTCAAGTTTTGAAGGAGAACAATTTAGTGTTGAATGATAATACATGTGAAATTGTTTAACAATCAAATGTATTCCTCGTCATATGGTTGGATATGGGGAATTGTGAATTGATTCAAAAAAGGTAGAGGCCATCATAAATTATCCAAGGCCTTTAAATGTGACCAAGACAAGAAGATTTTTAGTTAGATTTTAATATTTGAAAATTTTCATCAATAAATTATCTTCCATAGCCTCACCCTTGCACACCATTATATTAGAGGATAATAATTTTATTTGGGTTAGGAAGTAAAAAAATGTATTTGATTTAATTAAACATAAAATTAACCGTGTTATAGTTTTAGCTTTCCATGAATTTCAACTATCCTTTGAGGTGGAAATGGATGATAGTGAATATGCTATGGAGGTTGTCCTACTTCAATGAGGTAATCTGGAATGCTACCATTTAGAGTTATTTCATGGTGTAAATTTGAACTATATTACATTTGATAAAGCATTATATGTTCTTGTTCAATCAATAAATTAAATCATTATCTCATGGGTAAGGAAACTATTATCCATCTATATCATCAACCTCTCCAATATTTGTTAGCAAAAAATAAACTTTAGTAAACTAGGCACTATAAGTGGATGGGAATTTTTCAATAATTTTATTTGGTTATCCAATATAAGAAAGGTGTGACTAATAAAATAGTTAATATGTTCTCAGTACCTTCTTTACTTTTAGACATGGGAACTATAACACTTCTTGATCCTTTTACATATATTTAGTTTAGGTAGTGGGATATGAGCATGATGCATATTTTGGGGAGCTATTTATTCAAGCATATAAGTTTCAAGGTGCAAATTTTGAGACCAAGGAGGATTATTATCTTCAAGATGGATTACTCTACAATTTGGGTAAGTTTTTTGTGCCCAAGGAGGAGAGATTTCAGTTAGTGAGGGATGCACATACTTAAAAAGTCATAAGACATTTGGGTGTTATAAATATTATTGCACATTTGAAGATGTATTTTTATTGGCCGAGTCTGTAAGTAGACATTCCTGAGTTCATAAAAAGATGTTTATTATGTAGTACAAGCAAGCATAGTAATAGGAATTTAATTTTATATATACCATTATCAGTTCCTTCTAGGCCTTGGGAAAGCATTTCCATGGATTTTTCAAGTGGGTTACCTATGTCAAAAAAGTGACATGACTATCTCTTAGTGGTTGTAGACCAATTTACTAAGATGTGTATTCTTGTTCCTTGTAATGAGACCCTCAAAGGTAGTGATGCAACTAATTTTTATTCTTCTAATGTGTGGGTTCACTTTGTTTTGCCTAGTTTTATTGTTTGAGAATGGAACTCAAGGTTACTTAGGAAGTTTTGGGACACATTGTGGGAGAATATGGATACAAAGTTGAAATAGTCTATCAATTTTCACCCAAATACTGATGGACAAACCAAGGTTGTGAACAAAATATTAGTATAACTTTTGAGAGATTAAAATAAGAAGTATTCTAAGTCTTGGGATAAAAATTTGGTGTATATTCAACATTCCTACAACAAGGTAGTGTATTATTATATAATAATTCTTGTTTTGCAATTTGTTTTATCTACGTACCTCCATTTGCATTTGATGTTATTTTGAGACAAGCATATTAATGCAATGGGAAAGTGGATCCCAAGGTTACAAAAATTGATAAATTCATTGAGAAGATTCAACAAATTCAACTCCAAGTATAAGAGAGGTTGAAGGAGTCTCAAGTCAAGTACATAGTAAGACATGATCAAATAGGATGACTTTGCATATTTTCCTTGTTAGATACAATGTATGGTTTTACTTGAGTAGGTAAAGATTCCAAGGTAAGTTTAATAAGCTTAAAATTTGTATGTATGGTCCATTTTATATTCTAGAACAAGTGGGAAAGAATAATTTTGGACTTGGTTTGTATCGTCATATGATGATCTATTCAATTGTCAATGTTGAGAATGTACATATTTTTGATCTTTATATGTTAGACAATGAAGATGAAGGGATATTACTACCCTCAATTGGAGACCTCACTTTAGATAGTCAATTGGAATTGAAGGATGATGTTGTTTTACGTAATAACAAAATGACAATGTAAAGAGGAGTGAAATAACATTGGTTGGTTGGATTAAAGGGTTAACTACTTTCAAGAAGATGTGAGGAAGAAATTTACTCACAATATTCCTAGATTTTAAGGAACTAGAAATCCCCAAATTAGGGAGGTATGATCCAAAAATGGATCTTAATTCACTAGTCATGTATATTATAAGTTTCCAATATGTAAAATTATATGTAATTAATCTTTTAAGGACATTATTATAATATATTTATTACTCAAAACCATAAGACCATTTATGCTTCAGTGTAAAAAATTAGTATGGGGGGTGATCCAGACAATTTTATGGTTATGGTTTAATAAGTTGAAAGCTCTTGAAATGGAGGGGTTTTTCATCACATAGTGGAACCACTACTATTTACAATGTGGTGGTTACGTAACCACCTTGATGGTTTCATAACCACCCTTATAGTTACATAAATGTTGATGTATACAATGGTTTTGTAACTAACCTAGTAATTTTGAAACTGATGGTATGCATAACAATGGTTTCACCACCATATAGAATTCCCAAAATTGAGTAGTTGAAAATGTTTTTTCTTCCAAATAGTAGTTCAATTAAGCTTATTGGTAGGCTCCATATTTGAGAAAGCATAAATATAGGTCTTGGCAAGGAAAAAGGCATAAAAAAACATAGTGAAAAGTATGGAAGTTGTATTCACATTTCTTGTTACAAGTTTGAGTCTTTGTTCTTGTTATACCATTATTTCCTAGCTATAGACAAGTTATGAAATTATGCAGAATTACAGAGAAGTGTTTAATAAGTGTAGAGAATCCTTGTGTACTAGTTTTGGATAAAGTGGTAATTAAAATTATTTCCTTGAAAGCCATATCTAGTAGTACCTTATACATTTATTACATTACATAGTGGAAGGGGAGTACATTTGTCTCACCTAATGGAGTTATTCCAACATCGAGTTTATCCAAGATAAATATTATGTTTGGTTTGTGCTTTATTCATTCTTATGATTCATGGTCATGTGAAATATGTTGTATATCTCATTTCCAATACCTTTTTATCTCTATTTTCAAGGTTAAAATCCTAGAATAGTTATATAACCATTTTTTATTAAGCTAGGAGTAATGGGGTTCACATTGATGAAAGTTAGAGTGGAATCTCCACCTATTTTATAGATTGATTATCATGGATGTTTAAATTATTTAATTTATAATAATTTTGGAATTAGACACAAATTCTCTTGCTCTCTCGTTATAACTTATTTTTTCATTTGCGTGAGTTGACCCAAGAGTACATGTTCATCTTCTACCAACTTGAATCTATTCTAGAAATAAGTTTTCATAATCTTCTAGTTTATAATAAAACCATTGGGAAGATGATAGAACCATTTAGTAGATCCTTCATATAGAGTTTTTATAAACACTCTAGCTAACACATCTTATTATTATACACAAAAAACTCTGCTTGTAATGATGAAGGCTAATATGTTTTCATCTGGATGTTGTATCCTAATTTCAATGAAATTTAGAAATTTATTTCTACATCCTTTGATAAATTCATGGATTTGGGTTCCTAGGGCCAATGGCCCCACTTTCACACCCCAAAAAATAACTACCAAGATTTCAAAATACAAGGAGTCCTCCAAAGAGATAATGATATACTTAGCATAGGTTTGTTGCCTTGAATTTCATTTTCTAGACTTGATTGGAGACTTTATATTATTTTTATTTATCTTTTCTTTCCTTTAGGGCTTAGTTTAAATTCACATCTTTGTTATAAATTTAAAAGTGGGTGAAAGAATCAACTATATTTTTCGGTTCAAGTGAATATTCTCTTCACCATATTTATAAATATTTTATGGTTTTTGAACAACAAGGAAAACATGATCTCTTTGTGTGCTACCCCCTTAGCCTATGGCATGTATTGGGGTATGTGAAGTTGAATTATGGCTATCATAACCTTTAATTAATTCATATGATCACTTCTATTGATTCATATTGGTAACTTAGGGACATCCTAATATGTCTCCATAAAATAATTATGGCATATATAATATGCAAAGAGTAATATTAGATCATCATATGGAAAATTATGGTATCATTATAAGGTTTTTGAGGTTTTTGCCATAAAGTGGTTCATAATTTATTCAAACATTCTACTCTATTTCAACCATATTATGATGTAATATTATTATTCTACTCAATTGGTATAGTAACTTCATGACAAGTGGTATCTGACTTCAATTATTTTAAAAGTGTGGCTGAAACCTTTATTTTAAAGAATTATTTGTATCTTGTAAACCCATGTCAATTTTTATACTTTTTTGTTGAAGCTTTATAGTTATCCAATGAGGCTACATTTCAGTTTTTAGATTTCTATGATCATTTTTGGGTAACTTACTATGAATTTAGACATTTTCATAAATTCACTCTATTGGCTATAATTTTAAGAATTATTCTTATTTATTTACATTTTCAAAATGTTCATAAAAATATAGAGGGGGACTATTATTTTTCAAGTTTTAGATTTAAGACTGACCTAAGTAATAAATTGGTTGGTTAAAGTTTAGTCAAATCAAATTTTGCATTGCAAAGCCTCAACATGAGAGGGTCATAAACTAGAGTCCGAATAAAGAATTCATACACACCAAGAAAAACTCCTAAGAAAGGTAGTAGAGTCTAAATTTGGATTAGGTGGGGTGTTTACTATATTTTTTAATTCATTAGATAGTAAATTCAGTGATTTAGAGGATATTGTACATAATGAAATGAAATAATATATGGATACCATGTACACAATTGGATACTCTAGTAACTTATGTCATTATCTTAGTCTCAAAATTGACCTAAGATGGATCTAAGGGATAGCCCAATATTTATCCAAATGTCACACAACCTCATCCCATGAAAAACACTTATTTTAGGCCTCAAAACCTATTATTAAAGGTAAATATGTATCTAATCTATGGAAAGGACCCACTCAATTGGATCAACCAAATGGATATGTTTTTTTTAATATAAATCAGATCCTATTTGGGTAAAATGTTACCATAAAATACTTATATCTTGAATCTGAATAGTTCATCAAGAATCAATGATTTTTTTGTTCAAAAGAAAAATAAGATGGATCTGAGTGTCAACTGGTCTATTTTTATGTAAGAGTCGTAAATGCATTCCAATAGTAGTGTGATGAATAATTAATTTAGAGAGTTGGAAAAAATGCTAAAAATTGGGTCAAACAAGGATTATATTAATCAAATCTAGCCTTGTGAGTGGAGACAATTATAGATGAGAACTTGAATGCCTTTTTTCATGATAGTCTCAAGGACCACATTCAACATGTGGTACACATGTTTAATCCACCTAATGCTTGAATCTATTAACATGTATATTAACTAGTAGACATGAATTTAATAACATTAGAGATAATAACATGTTAGCACCATCATTTCCTTAACCAACACAATTAATGCCCCAAAAATTTGAAGAAAAAAGAATAAAAGTTTTTTTTATTTTAACCAAGATGGAAAATATAGTAAGGGACATAAATGTGCTGAAAATAATTTATTCTATAGTTAGGGAACCTATGCATAATACATGAGTGAAGAATAAGTATTTGTTATATTTTATAATCTAGAGGAAGAGGTAGGATATTTCCAACCATATTTTGAAATGAAATTTTAGGTATTATTACCCCAAAAACAGTAAAGTTAGTGGGTTTATTGAAAGAATAAAAGGTGAAAGTAAATATTGAATCAGTAAATACTCAAAACTTCATCAACCATAAGTTAGTTACACACTTGAATTATTTTTTTTACTCAACCCTTTAATTTCAGGTAATGGTTGCAAATGGAAGTAAAATTAGCTATTTAGAAAAATGTTATAATATTAAACTCACCATGTGGGGTTGCCTGCTATATTTCCATGTGTTGTCACCTCCCATTGGTTGAGTAAAGATTATTTTTGGAGTCCAATGGCTCACTACTATGGGAAATATTAAGATGAATTTCTAAGAGCTATTCATGTGGATTCATTTAGAGGGTATGAAATTTGAATTAACTGTGTTGTGTGAAAAGTATCCTCAAATGGTAAACTCTCATAATATGTAATAATTTATTAAAAAGGTTATAAATGTAGTTCTATCATAATGCTTTTCATTAGAGGAAATAAAATAAAAGATTCCTATGCCACCATATCAACATGAAATTTTAAATGGACACTCAATAGTTTTTTGGAATATGATGAAAGAATTTTCACCTAAAAGAGATATTTCTTCCAAGATGTCTCCATTCAATGAATTTTATGGTCACAAGCTACCATCCATCATCTCATCCTTGAAGTTATAACTATGAGTTTGAGAAATCATAGAATGCACTCAACACCAACATGAGTTACCTTAGTTAGAAAAAATACATTTGGTCTTTCATGTTTAAGGGTTAAATAAGGTCAATGGACAAAGAGTTTAGCCTCAGATGAGTTATCAAACATTGATGAGGAGGGAGGAATAATTTTGGAACCTAAGGAAATACTTCAAAAACTAACTAAAACATGGATGAAGAAGGTGATTATAAAATTTATAATCAAGTGGAATAATCTAACTAGTGAAAATGTGACATGGAAGGATGAAAATTTCTTATAGAAGCATCTAGCGATCATCAATGTTGAGGAAAACATTAGTTTTAAAGGGAGGAACATGTTATGCCATTAGTTTACAGTGTGTATTGAGTTATGTGTGGCCAACTTATGGATAACATATATAAAATGGTTGAAGATTTACACATGACACTTCACCCATTACTACACAATGGATAGTTTACATATACAGGCCTTGTAAACTCCTAAAATAGTGAGTTAGGCATATCATCCAATCCCTAAAATCTCTTTCTTCAATCACTCATTCTTAAATACATTATTTTTTATAACTCATTTAATGTCATAATAAAAATAATACTAATATGATTTATGTGATGTACTAACACACAAGGAATATTTCTAACATCCCCTCTTAGTATGAACATGGGGAGAAAACACTGATCAAGAACTAAAATGAACATGTACTTGACACATTCTATGATTGTTAAGGACACATTGAACGCAAATGGGGACTCATTAACTAATCCATAAGAATACATCAACCAAACCAACATAAGTAGTGGGAAAGACCTCACTATAAATCTGATCAAGAACACATTTTGATACAATAATTATGATATGGATCTATTACACTTACTTTCACAATAGGGGAATATAGTGATAATGATTACATATAAATTTAGAAAATAAATTATAATAATTGAAGACTAGGTCTTCATTGTCACATTTGCAACTTATGTTCATATTCACTACCACTTGATTATGAACATCATAGATGACCACCACTCTAAATGGAAATCACCCTCACATAACAAACCAACACATTCTCTGAGGACATCAGGTTTACCTGATTTATGTCCTTTACAAGAAGATATATTTTTACTTTGATTTTGAAATTAATGACATACATGACTCCTTTATTGACACAATCCTATAGAAAACACTAAAATATAATTAAACCTTATCATGAAGTTCACCCAACATAAAAATAAACCAATTTTTCTTGGACTATATACCCAAACAAAACTTATCATATAATATTTCAAAACATCAAACTACATAAGTTAATATTTTATCAATAAAATATTGACTAAAAATTAACAACATATGTAAACTAGTGACATAAAACTTAATTAAATAAAAAACATATAATTAAAAAACATATAATTTTTTAAACAATAAAGACTCTAAAAAAAATAGAATTAAAAAAGGACCAAAACCTTCAACATGATAGTTTCAATAATGTTGGCATGACCAATGTGAATGCATGTGGTAGATGGATCTGGATGTTGATTAAGTTATTTTGCATGAATATGCATGTGGGACTAATGGGTTGATGCACAAAGTTGGGGAATAAAAACATGACAGTCCCCCATCTTTTCAAAAAAATTTACAAGGGGCGTACGTCCTTTTTTAAAAACAAAAAAATAGCAAAAACATCAAAGGGTCGATCCTGACCCTAAAGGGTGTACGTCCTTTATATTTTAAAGGGTGTATGCCCTTTGTAAAGGTCACACACCCTTTGGATTCCAAAAAATGCATGCCCTTTACAAAGGGCATGCATCCTTTCTAAAGGGCATTTGCCCTTGGCAAAGGGTGTATGCCCTTTTGAAAGCCATGTATGGTTTTTTTTTGTTTTACAATTAGAGGTATTTTCCATGTATTTTTTCTTCAATTAGAGTTATTTTTTTTGACAGTATATATTTATTAAAATAAATGTTAAGTATAAGTTTTAATTTTATAAAACTTATACTTTAAATTTATTTTACTAAATATAACAAATTAGGGCCACTCAACATCTTATGAAATTGATTACATACCTGTAAAAGGTACCATTTAAAAGTTAGTTTTTCAAATTCCATTCTAGTCAATACTTAGTTTTCAAAAATTTTGGAGTAGAAGATAGAATAATAAACGAGGCTAAAAATCATGTTACGTATGTAATAGATCTAGATACCATTGAGGATTACATGTCTATTTTACCTATTTTAGTATTCTCTATCTCCTTTATCTACTTGAGTATGATCTACTTGATTAAAAAATTGAGCCATGGCTTGATCTCAAGGAGTATGCCCTACCTAAATTCACAAGCCATATATTGATATTTACTATTCCCTATTGGTGTCGAATTAAGTATTCCACTTACTCAACTTGGTCTACTTCAAGGTCCTTTAAAAACTTGCTTGTAATTAGGTCTCTTCCTAACCATAAATTATCTCTTGGTCTATCACAAAAGACCTTCTGAGTATTGGTATTGAAAGACTAATGACCTTATTATTTAGTATTATATCTTGAATTATTAGCCTTTGTATTTAGATCAAAATAAACTTTTAATGACTTAGAATAGGGTAGTCAGTCCCAAGATAGTAATCTACCTTCAAGCAAAACCCTTATTTGACTCCTAAATCACTCAATTTTACATCATCACTTATTTGAACAATACTATGAGGGTTTCACTGATTATTTGACTCAACCTTCTTAGTTTATGAATAAATTCAACTCAAAAATTAGATGACAATAACTCTACCCTTTATAGGCCTATCAAGTTAAATTCTACCTCTTAAGGACCTCATACAAAGAGGTCTACAATTACCTTGTTTTTTGGACTCACTCAATTCAAAAACTTAATGAAAATATCAAGACAATGATACAAGAATCATAGATATCTCTACAAAATATCAAGATACCAATTAGATCACCAAAGTGCCCAAAAATTTGATAAAGTCCTAAGCACTACTACAATGTTGTGTATAGGTGTGTTTGGTATTGAAAAGGTGTTAAAAAAATATCATCAAGGGATTCTTATAAATATTTATTAAGATGTTTGGAGACTATCTTTGATGACAAGAAACCACTTTCCTTAATTGCTTTCTTAAGAATTAGAATTAAATGGAAAATCTACTCTTTAGGTTCAGATGGCCTAACATACTTATTTGGAAATATATTGACTTGGCTTAATTGTCAAATGATTTGAATCACTTTACTTGTAAGTATTTTATAGTGTTCACATAATAAAACTGGACCTTCATAATAGGTTTATACTTAATCAACAAAGTTAGAGATGTATTATAATTGGAGTTTGCTATCTTTGCCTTTGAATCTTCTTAACAACCTTGTTCTCAAATTAGAAAATGAACTTTAATTAATGGGTCTATCAATATGCATAAATGAATAGCCTATATCATGCAAACTATAACATATATATAGTAATGATATCGTCCTTAATACATTACATCTACCACATACATGGTGGTACATGTAGGTATTCAATCACTCATACATGACATATTCATGTGGTCATGATATGGTCACTCATATTGGACAATGTTGACCCCTAAATTTTCCAAGTAGATCTGTATGGGGAAGCAAAAACTAGTGTTCCAAGTAGATGAAGGTGAAGGATCCACTTCATTTGATCCCTTTACTAACCATCTAGATATCCCTATAAGCAATGGTTTATGAACTATTAAGGACACAAGTTATCTTACAAAAAACCCTTATCAAGGACCCATCCAAACTATCCAATGTAATATTGGCATGGAGCAAGAGCCTAAGATGGCTACAATTGAAAATTATTGGATTGAGATAGAGATCTCATAGATTTTTGAGTTGTTGAAATAATATCAGGATGTATTCCCAAATAATTAGAGTGAGATGAAAAGATATCACTCCTCTTTAGGAAAGATGCACATAAAGTTAATCTAAAATGCTTGCCTCATGAAGAAATGACCATAAAGAATGAACCCCAACCTCTAAGCATGTGTGAAAGAGGAGATCGATAACATGCTATGTTCTAGAGTAATTACTTGCATTGATGAATCTGAATGGGTTAGTCTTATGGTAATCAATATAAAAAAGGATGGGGGTATCCAGATCTATGTGGATTACCATGTTTTAAATGCATATTGTGTGACAAATCCTTTTTTTATACCTCTCATAAAGGAAATCTTAGAGGTTGTTTCTAGTTGTGAAGTATAATCTCTTGTCAATAGGTTCTCAAGGTACCACCAAGTCTAGATAGTAGAGGAAGACCAATACAAGACTAATTTCACTATTGAATTGGGATATTTTACATATACCATCATGCCTTTTAGGTTAAAAAATGGCCTGGTAGTACTATCAAATATAATAGTTGAGGTGTTCAAAGATTTTATTCATAAATTCCTCCAAGTATACTTAGATGAATAGATAATAAATGGGTTAGTCAAGGACCATTGTGACAATTTAAGACTCATGCTTGAGCAGTGTCGAGTGTTGCAAATTTATTTAAATTTAAAGAAGTGCTTATTTGTAACTCCATTTGGTGTACTTCCTGGGCATATCATTTATAGGGAAGGACTCTTGGTGGATCCATCCAAGGTATCCATTATTCTTTGTCTATGAGTACACAAGACTCAACATGAGGTACGTGCCTTCCTAAGACACATGGGCTATTACCAAAATTTCATTCTGGGCCATGCCAAGATTATAATGCCCCTCAAGGAGCTTATAAAGCATAATGAATAGTTTATATGGAATAATTATTGTAAATTAGCTTTTGAAACACTCAAAGAAAGGTTAATAACCACTCCTATCTTACAATTTCCTAAGTAGACAAAGCCTTTTCATGCCCATGTCGATTCATTCTAAATGGTAGTCTATGTGATACTTGCATAACTAGGTGAAGGAAACTTAGATCACCTAGTTTACTTTGTTAGTAGGAAACTGACTTCGACTGAAAGGAACTATACCAAAACTGAGCATGAAGATTTGTCTATGGTCTATGCTCTATAAAAGTTTAGGTAGTACCTTTTGGCCACTCTATTTATATTATATTTGGACCATGAGACCTTGAAGTATCTTGTCAATAAGCCAATACTACATGGAAGAATCTGCTACTAGATTTTTATCTTCAAAGAATTCTAGTTTTTAGTAATAGTAAAGATTGGGAAGGCCAATTATGGACCTAATCATTTATCTTGAATTGAAAATGGATAACCCCCACATGTAATAGAAGATGATCTTCCTGATGTATATCTCTTTCAAGTTGCTCAGGTACCTAAAGAACTAGAGGATATTGTAGCATTTCTAAACACTAGTTGCATGCCTAAATCCCTCACTCCATAGGAGAAAAAGTAACTTATGGTCTGCACCACACCTTATCATCTAATAGTAGAAGACTTATATAAGATAGATCATGATGAGGTGCTTCACTACTATGTAATGTAACATGAACACCTTAAAGTACTCTAAGATGTCCATAAAGGTATTGTCAGAGGACATTATGCTGAAGAGGCTACTGTGCATAAGGTGTTGCTCATTGGCCTTTGGTGGTAATCTTTATTTAAGTATGTAAAGGCTTATATTAGGCAATGTGATTTATACCAACATGTAGGAAAACTAAACAGAAGAGATGTTATGTCATTACACCCTATTCCTTCTCAAGAACCATTTAAAAAATGGGCTATTGACTTTGTAGGGCCTATCACTCTAGTAGGATGACAAATGGGCTCTTAGTACATCATTTTAGAAAATTATTACCTCATGCACTAGGCATAAGTATCACCAAAAAAATACTATACTAAATCAACTATCGTGTGATTCATCTGAGAGAACATTATAACATAGTTCAGATGTCCCCTAATATTCACTAGTGATTGTGGAACCCACTTCTTGAATGAGATGATTTATATCTTATTGGTCAAGTTCATGATCATGTACCACAAGATGACACCTTACCACCCATAGGCCAATGGAATAGTTGAAGCCTTTAATAATATCCTTAATACCACTTTGACAAAAATTGAAATGTTGACTGGACTGATTAGGATGATAGATTATTTTTATTACTTTGGGCATATTGAACTACATACAAACACCTCAATAAAAGTACACTGTTCAACTTGGTATATGTAAAGGAAATAGTCATGGTACTGGAGTTCTTAGTTCCATCTCTCTAAATAGTGCATGTAGGAAACCTAGATGATGAATCTTCTTTGATAACTAGGCTTGATGCTTTGATGAAACTAGATAAGGCTTAGTTCCTCACCTACTGGAGTCAGGATGTTGAGAAGTGCAAATAGAAAGCATGACATGATTTCCATCCAAAGCATAAAGTATCTCTCTAGGCATGAAAGTTCTATTATATGACTCTAAGTTCACATGCCACCCTGGGAATCTCTGAGTCCATTAGGATGGTTCATTCATAATACATAGCAATCAATCTACCAGAGCTTGTTAGTTAAAGCGAATGGATGATCATTTCCTTCCAAGACACTATAATGGGAGTTAATTGTGGCCATATTATGATTCTATTTAATTAAGTTTTGTAATCAATAATGATTAAGGCCATTAGGTTAAAATTTACTACTTTCAATAAAAAGCACTGCCCTTGATGTGCATGACTCTTTAATATATTTATAAGTTAATATACTTTATTTTCATGGAGGACCACAAACCCTTTTAGTGTGGGGTAAGGAATCATGCACTGAATACAAGACATAAGATAAGTGGGCATGCAAGGACCATAAGGTGTGAGAGTCATCTATGACATGCAAGTGATCAAGGGAACATGAGTCATTCAATACACTTCGAAAGCAATTTGGAAGGTTCTCACCATTTGGTTGATAATTGTCTTCCACTTCACTAAAAAGATGGGACACAGTGGTCATCCACTCCTAAAAAAGGCATAGGAAGGGATGGACCATTAATGCAAAAAAGTTAGTTATGGCAATAAGTGTACGAATGGAATGATGGGACAAATTTGTTAAGGTAATAAATACTAGATACAAGATTCAAAGTATGAAGGCCATTAAAGGATATGCATTTATGGATAGAAGTGATAAGGGGAGGGAAGGAATTAATGGAGGTTACCCCCCAATGGACTATAAATAAAATTGTTGAAGTCATTTTAAATGTTAACCTGCTTAAATCTTTGAGTGCTAAGTGTGAATGGTGAACCAAAACACTAAAGATCGATGAAACCAAATTTATTAAAAAGAAGAGTATTTATGGATTTGGCAAAGCAATATAGGTTATTTACAGGTGAAGAGGAGAGGTTGCTAATTTTGGACTTATGTGTAAAAGTGGAGATTGTTGAAGTGATAGGTTTCAAGTTCTACCATTATTGAAGCATGAAGCTTGAGATCCAAAGAAATTTGGGTTGCCACCACGTATTCATTCAAAAACTTGGGATGACCATGGATTAACCTTCGAGCACCATAGAGGGTAATGTAGCCAAATAAAAGGTCTAAAAGACTTGAAAATCTTCCAACCATACCAAAGGAGGAAGAGGTAAGTAGAGGAGCTTGGATCCCTATATAAGAAGAGGCTTTAGAAAACTCATAAGGAAGAATAGAACAAGTGAAATGCATGGTAATATTGAAAGAGAGTAAAAAAGGAAAAGTGAGAGAGAGTACAAAAGAAGAAAAGATGGTGAAGAAAGGAAAGCAGGCATAGAACTTTTCATCATAAAATGCCCCAGCATCCCCCCTTCATCCTTGTTAATATAAGAGATGCAATACCTAGAGTCAGTCTTACACATAGAGAAATGGGCCTCTAAGGTTTCGACTACATTAATATTTGACTACAACCACTGCCAGTCAGGGAATGAAGTGGAACTACAAACTGAATACCAATTTTATACCACCAACACCCAAAATCATTTTGTTTATCACTTGTCCATCAAGACCTAGGTAGAAAATGTCAACCTCTTTCAACTCTTTGAATTGCCTTACTTTGGCAAGCCTACTAAGGTAGTTAAGTTCCTCCTCTCATTCATCCATGAGGACTACATCCACTTCACATAGTGAAATATGAAGATCATCATGGAGTGGATAAGAAAAGTCATGGGGCTTCAGTACTTGGGGGTAAATGTGTTGGTTAACTGGGTCAATATAGAGGAAATTCAGTAGACCACCACAACATTGATGTACCAAAAACAAGGGCATACAATGTATATAAATAACCTATAGGATCTTGGCCTTAGAGTCATAGCACAAATCATTTCTACCAAGGTTAAAGGGACTGATAGATGGAATGAGGTAGACATGGGCCACCTATACATTACACACCAAGTTTTTCAAGGCACATAATACAACTAGGCATTATATTTTGCCCAAAAGATAGTTGAAGATGTGGAGAAGCCACACAAAATGCCTAAGTATAGGTTTCCTTGGGGAACAATCCTCTTATTACTAGTTTTTGATGAGATTAGGGTGCTTGACTATAGCTTAGGATCATTTAAGTGGGTGTACCCCCCACTCACAAGTCTCTCACTGAGCACTTCAAAGATTTCACTTTTGCCCCTAGCACATCACCTCAACATACAAGTTGAAGATGAGGTACTAGTTTGATGGGATGAAAATGGATTTTAGGAATGAATGGCACATTTAAGAGGATTTTCCCCCCTGACTATATACCAAGTAAATTTTTTTATAAAGCAACATTACTCCTTGATGCACATTCGCATGAACCCTTAGGATAACTATTAGCATGGCTTAAACTACCATATGCCTTCTCTGCACGCTACTTCACCAATTCCATCAACAAGATTTATGGTGCACAAATAACTAGTCTAGAGGTAGAATGGATCGACGCAAAGCAACATACCCTCTAAAAAATGTTTGTGTATACATACAAAATTGCCTTTTTAGAGAGAGGGGAAACATACTTAACTGATATCAAGGTTATGAATATTCTAATTAGGGAGTAGGTCCACACATTATTATGTATGTTATTCCCCCATTAGTACCCTCAAGATGGAGACCCTAAGGAGAGGCTCCCCCAGGTGCCACAAGTATGAAGGAAGTGGCCAAAGTCAAGTACCAATATAAGTGTGTAGTATGCCCCTCAAAAATGGTAAAAGATGGCATAGGCATAATCTTCTAGACTCACTAGTTCTTGCCCTTCCATGCCATGTTCAACACATCACCTTTCACCTTCTCCACCTTATCCTTCACTATCCCCATAATGATAATAAACATATCACACTTCATCATCATCATCATCTACTTCATCTTCACCTTATTCCACTCCTTCCCACTCACATTATTCAAACCCTCCATATCCTCATCCAACTACCCACCTTCTTCACCTCTATGACCACCTTCACCTCCATCATCTCCAAATACTACCACCATATCAGTGCCACAACAACCTCCAAGCCAAACACCCCAAAGAGACCCCTCTCAAGAACACATTGATATTGATGGAAAGGGAGAAGATGAAATGGATTTAGAAAGCCAGTAGAGGGTGAACTTGAGAGGGACCTAAAAAGGGGGGAGGGGCCAGTTGAGGGAAAATAAGAACTGAAAGGGTTATCTAGTCTACGCAAACAATATTAATTCAGTGTATAAGAAGAGAACCTCTATCTTTGGAAACACTTCCACCCCAGATATAAGGAAGCAGTTGTCCTTCTTTTTGAAAATGTATAACGAAGAGCCCTAGTTTGATATTCCCTTAGATTGCATTTTTTTTTGGCTCAGATGCTCCAAGGCTATTGGTTCTTATGAATATTGATCATAATGGATCTCTCCACTAATAAGTTTTGCATTTTTGAAAATAGTCATGAAAATGATACACCAAAACATTTTATCAAAACTAGACACACGCATGATAGAAAAGAAATATGGCAAGGCTATACAGATGTATAATAAAGTGTATATAGAAAAGCAAGCATTAGCCGATGAAGTCACCTATTTGAAACGATAAATTCAAGAGGCCACTAAGGCTAAGGTAAGAGTTTTACACCTTTGTAAAATAATTTTGAAAGAGAATCTGACCCTAGTGGATGGTGTGCTATTGGATTAGGATGCCATTAAAAGTTGGAAACATTGGTTGAGCTCTTGCACAAGAAAAATAAGGAACACCCCATGCCTAGAGATGAGGCCAATGAAATAATTGAATAATTTACCACATTGGTAGACATTTAAAAAAGCACCTTGGAGAGAATCAAGGATGTTGTCCCTATTTTAGACAATATTATTGCATTCCTAATGCACATGAATACTATAATAGAATCCTGGATCCATGATGAGGAGGTCCTAAAGTAGTTAGTGGTTGATGCCACCCTATTAATAAAAGACCATGTGAAGAATGGAAAAGTATTTAAGGACATTGAAATGATGAAATAAACCATAAATAACCATCATCAATGAATAAATGAAAGTTTTTCCATACTCTAAGGATAAGTTGACAAGGAGGTATCTGACTCAGAAGACATCCAGAAAGAAGCCAACATAGCCTTGGATGAATAGGTGAAAAAGACTGAGACTCCAACTTAGCTTGAGGAGATGAAAGAAGTGAAGGAGGTCATTGAATGAATAACTACCAAAGTCCTTCATGTATTGTCCCACAAGGATGGCATGAAGAAGGAACTTGAGCAGAAGGGGCCAAAATTTTTAGAGGATGCTAGTGTTGCTTAGTCTAAGACAAATTAAGGACTTAGTGTGGGGTGATGTTGACCCCTAAATTTTGAATAACTATTATTACATTTTTAGTATGTAGTATGGAGGGACCCTTTTCTATTTTAATACAAGTATTGACATGACATAAGAAGACCATGGCATGGAAGGACCATGGCATGCATTAGTATCATGGTGCAAAACTTGTCAAGCGTCAGAGGACAAAGGTGTAGGAGACCTAGCACAAGAGGACCCAACCAAGAAAACATGTCATGAGGGACATGAGAATAGAGGACTTAGAACAAAAATTGGAAGAGTAGGGGAGTGTATGGGAAATAGAGTGTGATGGATGTAAGAACATTTTGAAGATAAAATTGAGTAGGACACTTTGAACCCACCGATTGAAGGTTCTATACCAACCCATGAGGAATAGAATACTTGGTCACCAGAATATAGCATAGAGTAAGTATCTAGGGGCACAGAGGCGTGAGTCTATAGGAACAAGTAGTTGTAAGAGCCATGAATCTCATCCTATTTGGATTTTGTGTGCCATCTAATCATTACACTTAGGATCTTGACACTTGGTCAGGGAAAAACAAGTATAAAAACCCCTATTGTAATCATTTTTAGGATGGTATTTTGAAAGAATAGAAAAAACCTTTGTCTTGTAATCTCAGTAATATATTAATGAAAAACTAGTGTTTTATTGTGTTAAAAATCATTCTAAAGTTATGAAAGATGGATATGTTTTATTTCTAAAGTCATGGGTATCTTTTTCTTTTATTGTTGTTAAATAGTAATGGTGATCCTAGTCATAGTGGTAATTACATCTAGAACAATAATGATAATATTAATACATTTATGGTGTTGAATAACCATTTAAAGAATGTTATATAAGATGAAAAAAAAAATATTGTGCTTCAAAGCCTTCAAGAACCAGTCTTTTGTTGTGTGCTTTGGGTGAGTATGTGAAACTCCCCTCTCACGTGATAGGACCAACATGCTAGATTATTGGGGAAACACTTCAGTGTCAAATTATAACTACCTAAAAGAACCAAATAGACATGAATGTAGCTAATAACCCTAGTGCACTCCATTTATAACTAAATAATTAACCCCAAACCCTTAACCCTAAAAACTAAACCTTAAACCCTAAACATCGAAACCCAAACCCTAAACCCCAAACCCTAAGCCATAAACCCTAAACCATGAACACTAAAAAATACACTTAAACCCTAGACCCTAAGACCTAAACCCTGAACCCTTAACTGTAATACATTCTCCCTAAACCAAAAATAATAATCCATAAAACCCAAACTATAGACCCTAAGCATATAAACCTAAAACATTAAACCCTATACTTTATACCCTAGACCCTAAACCCTAAAACCTAAATGTAAGCCCTTAACCCTAAAATCCTAAAACCTAAAACCTAAATGTAAGCCCTTAACCCTAAACCCCAAGCATAAAACCATAGTCATAAACATTAAACATTAACTCCTAAACCAAAAATTCTAAACCCAAATCAAAAACGCAAAACCTTAAACACTAAACCTAAATACCTAAACCCTTAATCCTTAAACCTAAACCTAAAACTCCAAATCATAAAATCTAAACCATACACATAAAAACCTAAATCCTAAACCCTAATCCCCAAAAACTAAATCCCAAACCCTAAATACTAACACTAAGTTCCAAACCCTAAACCATCAACCAAACCCCCTAAACCAACACCATGAACCTTACACCCTAAACCCTAAATCCTAAGTGTGAAACCATAAACCCAAAACCCTAATCCCAAACACTAGGACCCAAACCCTAAAAGCTAAACTCTTTGTCCCTTGATGCACAAACCATAAATCCCAAACCTTTAAGTATAAAATATAAATAATAAGACCTAAATCCTAATCCCTAGGCCATAACACTAAAACTTGAACCCTGAATGTTAATCCCTATACAATAAACCCTAAGCTGTGAATCTTGAACCATCAACCATAAACCTTGAACCCTAAATTTATAAACCCTAAACCTTTATCCATAAACCATAATCTTAAGTTTTCACTTATACAGAGAAAGGAGAGGGGGAATTGGCTAAGCCATTTCTTGAAAAAATAGGGGTCATTCCCTATATAGAGAAAAGAGTGACTATGTACATTCATGTAAAAGTCTTTAAGGTGGATTCAAGATGAATTCCTAAATAATTTATGGGTATTTTAATCAATGGGTCTATCAATATGCATAAATCAATGGCCTATAGCATTCAACCTATAACATACATATAATAATGATACAACCATTCAAACATTACATCTACCTCATACCTAGTACTACATATAGGTATGTTGTCACTCATA
>JARHVA010001860.1:2155000-2172500 GCA_037957365.1 Torreya grandis
AATCCATGACACACATGAATACAACAAAACCATAATTTGACCACATTGTTAGTTGGTACCCAGATTTGACATATATGATAAAAATGCATGAGAAGACTTTATTAAAAGGGATAAAAATAAAATATAATATATATTCTTCACAAAGTTACTTTTTCCCAATCGATTGGGGTAGCTATCAATTTGATCATGTACCTTAAAAACTCAGTAAATCATTTTGTACTAGATCTCTAATATGGTATCAAATCTAGAAAATGATTGGAATTTTACATAAAACATTTTACTTATTATAGAATGTAAAGCTTATATATATAGGCCTTATGAACTCTTATAATATTTATCTAAGCATCTCTCTCTCTCTCTCTCTCTCTCACACACACACACACACACACACACACACACACACACACACACACACACACACACACACACACACATTTTCAAATAAAAGAGTTGTTATAACTCACATAACTTCACAATAACAACAACAACAACAACAACAATAATAATAATAATAATAATTAATTTGATATGAGAGTCGACTTACACACCGCTCCTCTTGCTCGCATTGTCACTATTTCCTTGTTTGATTTTACTTTCTTTTGGGTTTCAACCATTTCTTGATCTAGCTATGGTCTAAAGGTGCTTATTTAGACATTATGGAAATTTGCCTCTGAGGCATTGGTTGTATGATGCTCAATCTTAGTATTGTGATATAAGGGTTTGTTTTGGTTGACCTTGTGGTAGGAGACACAAATTGTGTTGGGTGTGGGCTCTTGGTTTTTGTGTAGAAAGGTCAAAAGCCCAAGGACTAATATATGGATATAAAAGGTTCAGATCTACAGTGGGATTCCCTCCATTGAGAGAAAGCTTAGGGGTTATTTAAACTAGCAAATAAATTATTCTGCATATGAATCACAAATTGAAATGTTCTATGTCAAACAAGGTGGGAACCTGCATTTATGGTACACTAAAATAAATAAATAAATTTTTAAGTACCTCACCAGAAATAATAGTTCCAGTGTTTTGTTGTTGATTTGTACTTACAAGTAAAATATTCCATACTAAAATTTCAAAAAATTGAAAGTAAAACCTCCATTTGAAAAATACTACAATAAATGAACAAAATGTAATTCTGACAAAAACATTGATTCAATTTTTTATTTGAATTTATAATTACAAGTAAATGGTTCAATATTTAAATCGTAAAAATTGCATGCTCTATGCAAGGTAACTTAAAACCTCAATCTAAAAGGGCTATAATAAGCAAACAAATTGTAACCACTAAAAAAGGCACCTTGGATTGTTGTTATCACGTGTATTTAAAATTAAATATTGATATATTAAAATCCAACCAATGCAATACATACAATATCCTTCTTCATCACAATAAAAACTACCACATTAGGAGAGTAGACCCATTGATCCCCCTGACAATGCTAATGGTCTTACAGTTGCATAGTGGTCATTAGAATACAAGTTAAAAGGGGCTGTCAAATAATTAGGGTTAATAATTTTAGTCTTATTTATAGAATAGTATAAAACCCACATGTGTAGCCTTGCATATCAATGTAATTGCCCATAATTCTTATCTAGTATATGTTCCCCACTAGGTGAAAGGATATCTCTCTTAGGGACAGGGGAGAAGGCTTAACTGAGGGCATATAACCTTATCATGCAACTCTAATTAGTGGTAATTAACATGAGTTCCTCTACATGGGTTGAGGTTTAGACCATTAAAGGGTGTTGGAATCCTGTTACCATTTGTAGTAACTGTGTAATGAGGTCCATAATAAACTTCCAAGGTCCTCAACAATTAACATTTAGATTTATTTGGTCTACATTAAATAGATGTATGAATGTGTTGTCCTGCATACTTATTTTTGGTAATGACATCATGAACAAAGATAGCCTGCAGAAAGGAATGAAAGAGTCAGCCATACAAACATTGAGAAATCCCAACAACTATAGAAACACCTGGGAAAAAAATCCTTTATCATGCCAAATCCAATAGCATATACTTCATAAAATAATTGCTCCTTAGATTTATAACATGTAAAACCATTAGTATTGTCATCTAAAAATTAAAATACGAAATTTATGAAAATAAATTAAGGACAAATAAGCAACACAAGGCATATGAAGAGGGAAAATGCTTTTAAAATATATTTTGATAACTTACCATACCTTTGTTCCAATATGTTATGCTTGCATTACCTATGCCCTGTTTGGTGAGATTGAGATAATCTCTAATGATTGGTATGAGTGATAGAGAAACGAATGTGGAGAGAAAGCAAGTGTAGAGGTGAGTAGGTGGGAATAGGGATGATTAGTAGTGCATTGACAAAATAAATTTTAGTCAACCATATTAGAATATAAAATTACAAAAGTTCTTCCAAAGAACCATGGCGTAAACTATATCTAGGAGTCCAAATAATATTAAAACCACCAATAGATTATTTTTTTACATTAAACAAGAATTTATGATAGCCTAGAAACTATAGAAATACAAATCCAAATAAGCAAAAAAACATGAAACACAAATCTAAACAAATAAAACCCTTTTTTTTCACAATGACACTGTAATTGAACATAAATGTTTTAGCTACTTTCTATAATAGGAGAGCATGCTAACTATACATAGTTAGGCCTTCTTCATTAGCTATTTCCTTATTAAAAAAAACTAGAGACTTAGATCACGTCCTTGTCTCAGAGGGTTATTCATACTTACATGGTCATCCCAAGGTTCCTAGTGGCCATAGATAACATGGGTTCCAAAACTTCTTGCAGGGTTAATGTCTATACTTGTTATGGGTATGGTATCCAAGTGCACCATACACAATACAAAACCCTAGCTTGGCAGTTTGAATATCAATATGAAATAGACCGCTCCAAGTTTTTTCCTTCTATTGAAAGTTTTCAAGGCACAATGATCACTTTTGCCTTTCAAGAAGTGAATTTTTTGAAATTCTAAACAAAAATTGCCTTGATTACTACGTGTGAAACAACGGGGAAAATGGCCTCCCACCCCTTGTAAAATTCTTGATTGCCAAAAATATGATAGTTGTGACACCCCTAAATTCACGCAACTGCCTTGATTTATGTGAAGCCAAAAATAACATAATTTTTTTCAGCCACTCAAGTCATAATAAATAATATTATTTTATAACATCCGTTAAACACTTTGCAACTAATCTGAGCAAAATACTCAAATATTTGCTAATGCACAAAACAATGTAATCTAATTATAGGAGATAAAAGGGAGTAATAATAGTTTTAAATAAAATGAAATCATAAGTTAACCCTTTAGGACTAATAAACACATATATAAGGCCCATTTGAAAATATACACACACATTTACATACAATATTTGAGATTTTGATCAAGATGCAATGTGAAATTTTGGTCATTGCTTTCATTAAATCTAAAACCTTACCTTTAATGCAGAGGAATAAATTTATTAGCATTTGAATAAGTCCTTACCAAAATGATGCAAGGTACCACAAGGTATTTTTCGATACCAAGATGAATCTAGGCAAGTGTTATACTAATAAAACACTTTCGGTATAATAAATATAAATACATTTTTTCTATTTGTTTTCATATATAATTTTTTGAAAAAGCTCTACCATTACCAATATAAACATTGACACAATCACTTTATTACATATTTTATAAATTTCTTACTAATTAATGATAGATGATCTTATTCTAATTACTCTATTATATTTCGCTCGAAAAATCTCTTTAAACAAAATAGATAAACTCCAAACTTCATTATGCACATAATTTTTCGATCAATTTCTTTACTAAAAAGAAAAATATATATTTTAATATGAAAATCAAATCAAAAACCAAACTCAAAATTAAAATTATTTTACAACAATCAAATAAATATTAAATTTAAAATTAACCATTAATTTGTAACATCTAATAAATGTTACAATTCATCATCGTTCTTCATTAATACCATATATTTCAATTATTAACGTAATTAACTTGCCAATTTAAATAGGATTATAAAACGTTCCAATGCCTTCATATTTCATATTGGTAACATTAATATATTTTAAGAAAATGACAAAGAATACAATAAAGCGTGTAATTATTACGCTCAAAATGATCTTTATACAATCCTAGGATTACGCTCAAAATATACCCATCATTTGATTTTAGTGTTGGGAATCGAAACGTATTATTTTAATAATATGTTAAAATATTTCACATATCAAGATTGTTTTTAATTTTCTTATAGGGAAAAATGTATCCAATCATAATAGCAAGAGAGAGTAGGTATCTTTGAAAGTTTGGCGTGGGACATAATGTAATAATATCATTCTGATGCCCATGCCATCACTTTTTGCATCATAATAATTTAAAATATTAATTTGGATGCCAATGCCATCACTTTTTGCCCTATAATAATTAAATTTATCTTTACTATATGTCAAAGGCCAAGACTGATTGATTGGTTTATAGGAAACCAAAACAATCCATTAATATAATTAGAGGTGGTTTTAAGGTGTAAGTAATGTCAAAGAAACGTATATTTAATTTGCATGATGTTTTCTGATGCAGAATTTGATTCAGATATTGGCATTGAACATGTCCCTGATGTAGCTAACACTTGTATTGACTTTGATGTTGAATCTGATGTATAGGATGCAATGCTTTTAGTTGAAGATTCATTATCTGTAAGTGAACTCTCAACATGGGGTCTTTTATATGATGGATGAGGAGGAGATACTGGAGGGATAATGGATTCACCAAATATAGGCTCATGGAGAAAAGGAGGAACTAGGTTCATGGGGAATAGACTCATTTTCGATGGAGGACTTATCAAAGATGAGGGGACCATGGAAGATGGATGTGGTATCTTGACCTTGACTTCGAGAGGGAAGGGCTTGATCACATTCAGGAATAGAATCGTAGGATACCTCTTCTTGTTCACCCATGGATATAGACTCATTTGATTCATTCTCAATTTCTATGTCACCATGATCGATGAAGTCTTAGACATAGTTTTAGAAATTATGACATCAATTAACGATATTCCCCCAAGTTTAATGATATACACAATATTGGTTAGATTTATACCAAGAGGGCTTAAGCTTAGCAAGATTAAGATGTCGTATAGGTGGATAAACCATAATGTCATTGGCAACAAGCTAGTGGAATAGGGATTCTAATGATATAAGATGAGGAGTATAGAGGTTCTCTTCACTTCTTGACTTAGATGTGGAAGCATTGGACTTTTGATCAGATGGTTGTTGATATGATTGGGTGGGTAGACTAGTAATAGATGAGGTGGCCATGATAGGATTCCCTTTGCTGGTAGAGAAAGGGGTAGATGATTGGCTATGACTAGTGGATGAAGGATTGGAGTTAATGATGGATGGATGAGGTCAAAGTCTATATGACATGGAGTGCTTATCTCGAAGAAGCATGAAAGGAGTACATCCCTATTGGTGGTGAGGTATTGCTCAATCAAGGTATTGACTAAATTTGTTTTGGATGCCATGGATAAGGATGGGAGAAAGTACGGATGATGTGGTTCACCGACCCTAATCAATAGGTGTAGGGGATTGAATGAAAAGATTAAGGGATGAAGATGGCATGTGTGGAACAAATTTAGATAAAGGCTTACTTTGATCTGATCTCAAGTTTGATTGGATATTTTTGAGGTGATATTATGGGATAAAACAATATTTAAGTAAACCAATTTAGGACATGAGCTAGACTTTGATGATTTTGACTAGATGAGTTAAGATAAGCTCTAAGATTAGATGAGACACTATATTGGCCCGAGAGACTGATTTTGACTAGGATGGATAGGATTAAGCCTAGCTCAAAACTAAGATGATTGACTCAAATAGGATGAGAGGATTTGGATTAATAGATTGATAGGATATGTGATTATGACTCAAACTTGATTAGACACAAGAAAGGTTAGGATTGCAATCCTGATGTTGGATGAAGACCAATGTATGACTACAAACTTGACAGGAGGACTAGTATATACAAAGGGATGATTTGGGTTGGACTAGGATTAGGACTAGGTTAATAATGATCCGGGCAACAATTTGGGTGATAGTTAATTCCTCGAATTTTGGATTGTTTCAAATCCTCACCCATTATGTCCTCGAGCTCTGTATTGTTTTAAATCTTGGGAGTCGAATTGTCAGGTGACAGTTATGTCCTCAAATACTGTATTGTCTTAAATCTTCACTATTAATTCATCGAGCCACTCAATCTCCATGCTTTCAAAATATGTATAAATGAAGAGGTAACCAGAAATGGGAGGCAGACATCTCTTCCCAGAGATAAGCATATATTTGTATTGTGATCTTGAGTAATACTACATCCCTTCTCAGGGAATTCATTATTACTGTGTTATTTCTATGCTATTGAAATATTTATCAACCAGAACTTTTAACTTTTGGATTAGTGGTATCAGAGCGGTTTGTCTTGAGAGTGTATGATCCCAAGGATGAGGTCAGGATACAAGAAACTTGGGTGGGAAGCAATAGTGCTTCCAAACTTTCCACCTGTTCACCCCAAATGACTTCAAATGGCAGATGACACCGAGACATCTGGTCCTTTCAAGGAAATGGTGAATGAAGCCCTCCAACAGCAACAAGCACAGATGCTGCAACAATTTGCTCAAATTCTTCAAACACTTCCAATGGGAAATTTTGGCTCGACAACTACACATCCTGGCTGCTCATCTAGGGAACTTCCTTCAGTGCCCCAATGCCCTTCAAGGTTCAGGTAAATTTTGATATTCCCACATTTGAAGGCAAAATCAATGTTGATGAAGTAGAAAATTGGTTGGATCCACTGTCTTCCTACTTCTCTATAAATAAGTTCACCAATGGAGAAAAGATCACTTTTGCTCTTTTGAAATCATCATTGCCTGTGAAAAATTGGTGGGAAGTGTACAAAATGAGGTTCAGTAAAGATATCATTGGCCTTGGGGTGAAACCTACCTAGGATGATTTTATGGAAGCAGTAAAAGAAGAATATTATCCCATCGGAGCATATGATGATCTGTACATACAGTGGCAACAAATTCACCAAGGCAAGGACCAATCTGTTCAAGATTACATAGACACTTTTCATTCTTTGTCTACAAGATTGGGCATTTAAGAAAGTGAGAAACATAAGATTCTCAAATATCATGGTAGACTACAATGGTACATATGGGGGAAAATGGAACTCTTCAATTTGGAAATCCTCGGTGAGGCATATAACTTTACAGTGAAGATTGAACAAAAGCATGGTAGAAAGAATACAAGGAGTCAACCTTCAAAAGGGAAAAGTGACAAGGAAGGTCAAACATGAGGCCAAAATTGGAAGCAGAAGGAGTTTTAGGATAAGAAATCCCAGAAGGGGAAGGATGGAAAATGGTGTGATTACCACAAAACTGGAATGCACTCCAAAGAAGAATGTCGAGCCATCAAGTCACTGTTATCTGAGTCACAATTCTCGACATATACTACTTTGCCTCATACACAACCCACAGTCAAAGAGGACAAAGAAGAAATTGTAGATGCTGAGCCTGACACCATCGTCACCTCATCACAGACACATGAGGAAAGACCAGATGACAAAGAAAGATTGTTTCACTCCAAATTATGGGTAAAAGGTAAGCCTCTGCATTTCATTCTTGATAGTGGGAGTCAAAATAATTTAATCTCTGCTAAATTTGTGAAAAGTATAAACCTATCCATGAAGCCTCATCCAAAGCCCTACAGTATTGGATGGTTGAGCCCAGGGAGAGACCTTCGTGTCATCCATCAGTGTCTTCTTTCATATGCTATAAAACCATTCCAAGATGAAGTGTTGTGTGATGTGGTCAATCTAGATGTTTGTGATGTACTCCTTGGTTAGTTGTTTATGTATGAGCAACATGGCATCTATGAATCACAAACCTGAAGGATCACCCTCAATCTTGGAATGTGGCGCTATAGGGTACCAGAGGTATCACTTCCCACATCTGGCTTCCTGATCAGTGCTAAGCAATGCAAGAGATTGGTGGTGAAGACAAAGCAATTTGTTCTCATGGTGGTAAAACCACAGAAATCCAAGGAGGCTGATGTTGCAGTCCTGACTACACAATCAACACAACAACAAAAGCAGATAGGATGAATCACATGAGAATATGATGACTTATTCAAGTCACCCACATGAGTCCCACTGTATTGCCAGGTAAAACATTCTATCGATTTGATCCCAGGATCACCTTTGCATAACAGTCTTGTGTATCGTAGATCAATTTTGGAGAATGATGAGATAAAAAGATAGATTCAAGAATTGATCCAAAGGGGTCACATCAGGCCAAGCTCTTCACCTTGTGGTAGCCCAATCATCTTGGCACCGAAGAAAGATGGAACATGGAGGCTTTGCATTGACTACCGAGCCCTGAATAAAATCTCTGTGAGGAATCGCTACCCTCTCCCCAGGATCGATGACCTGCTAGATTAGCTCTGTGGTGCAAAGTTCTTCACCAAAATTGATCTCAAATTTGGTTATCACCAAATTCCCATCAATCCCACCAATGTCTGGAAGATTGCATTCAAATCTAAGGAGGGGCTCTTTAAATGGTTGGTTATGCCTTTTGGCTTAACTAATGCACCTACAACCTTCATGAAGATGATGGATGACATCCTATGACCCTTCACCAACTCATTCATGGTTGTCTACTTAGATGACATACTCATCTATAGAAAAACATGGGAAGAACATTTGCAACATGTTAGTAAGGTGCTTCAAACTCTTCGGGAGCACAAGTTGTATGCAAATATTGACAAATGCACATTTAGAATGACAATAATTCAATACCTTGGGTATGTTGTGAATGAGGAAGGGGTCCATGTTGATCTAGAAAAGATTCAGGTTATTCGAGAATGGCCCACACCAAGGAGCCTCATAGAGCTTCACAGCTTTTTGGGTCTTGCAAATTTATACCACAGGTTTGTTCTTGGATTTTCACATGTTGTTGGGTCACTAACCCAAGTGACTAAAGGAGGAGCTAAAGCTACATTTCAGTGTGGTGAAATAAAACAAAGGGAATTTGAGAATTTGAAGAATAGACTCTGCTCAACCCCTGTTCTTGCCTTGCCAGATTTGCATCAATCATTTGAGTTGATGACAGATGCATCTGAATATGCCATGGGAGCTGTCATCATGCAACATGGCCATCCTATTGCATACCATAGTGAAACTTTCATGGATATAGTCAGGAAATATCCAACATATGATAAGGAGTTCAATGCCATTGTGCAAGCCTACAAATAATGGAAATACTACATCTTGGGGAAAGAGACAATCATCCACACTGACTATAGACCATTGGAATTCATCCAGACACAAAGCAAACTACGAAATGAGAGGCACCAAAAGTGGGCCACATATCTTCAGCAATTCCACCTGATAATCAAACACAAAAAGGGGAGCTCAAATATAGCTGCAGATTGTCTGAGCCGCCCACCAATTACTTCACTCACAATAGTTCTTGACCTGTGCGAACATGAGACTACCACTTGGGGTGCTCTGTATGAAGCAGATCCTACCTTTGCTAATACATATCAAGCACTCCAAAAAGGTGAAAATGTTTCTGACTTTGATTTGCAAGATAATGTCCTCTGTTATATGGGGCACATCTATGTTCCTCTTGTAGAGCAACAAAAGATGATATGGGAAGCACACTTTAGTAGGACAGCTGGACACTTTGGTATCAAAAAGACATTGGCATTTCTTTAAAAACACTTCTACTAGCCCCATATGCGAAAAGATGTGGAAAGATATCTCAAATATTTCACCCCATGCCCAATAGCCAAGCCAAAAAATAAGAAGCAAGGATTGTACACACCATTGCCAGAACCAAGCAGGCCTTGGGAATCTGTCTCAATGGATTTTCTCTCAGGTTTTCCCACTTCCAAACATGGTAAGGACTGCATTTTTGTGGTAGTTGATCATTTTTCAAAAATGGCTATCATGCTTGCTTGTAAGAAAAATATATTTGCTAAGGAAACTGCTCAACTATATTCTAGTCATGTATGGCTCCATTTTAGTCTCCCCAAGTCCATTATCTTAGATCAAGATAGCAGGTTCCTGAGCATCTTCTGGTCCACTCTATGGAAATGATGGATACTAAGTTGATGAAGTCCACATCCTTCCATCCACAAACTGATGGATAGACAGAGGTGGTAAACTACTTGATTGTTCACATGATTCAGATGTATCACTCCGAACATCCATGCACATGGGATGAGGGACTTCCTTTCATACAACATGGATACAATCAGGTGCTGCATAGCTCGATCAAGCACAGTCCATTCCAAGTATGTTTTGGGTTCCAACCCATGGCACCAATTGATATAGCTATTCCCTTTTCCACCATGAAATAAATACCTCATGGAAGATCTGAGGCAGCAAAAGCAATAAAGTTTATTGAACAAATACAACACGTCCAACAACAAGTTCATGACATCCTGGAGAAGATGAATCAGAAGTATAAGCAACGCCATGACAAACATAGGATTGCACACCATTTTGCTATGGGTGACAAGGTTTGGTTACGACTTCAGAAGGAACGGCTTGCAGGCCAACACAGAAAGATTCAGCCTCTACGATATGGTCCATACACCATCACCAGGAAAGTCACAGAAAATGCTTTTGAGTTGAACCTACCAGCCTACCTTGGTCTGCATCCAATATTCAATGTGGAGCTCCTCAAACCATATTGCCCACCTCTATTGGACACTTCAGTTGTAGCAGAACAACTAGACATTGATGAGCCTGATCCACAGAGTTTTGTTCCAATAGAATAGGATCAGATTGTGGATACTTGGATGAAGACAAGAGGATGCTCTATACCACTTTATCGAGTGGTCAAAAGAGACCAGCTTAGCCACCAAGGTGAGTGGCTCACAGAGAATCAAATCAAGACACAACTACCACCCCTGACGGGGAATATTGATGCAATGGGGACCATTGCTTTTCAAGGAGGGAGGAATGATTCAGGTGAAAATTTAGGTGACAGTTAATTCCTTGAATTCTAGATTGTTTAAAATCCTCACCTGTTATGTCCTCAAGCTCTGTATTGTTTTAAATCTTGGGAGTCAAATTGTCGGGTGAAAGTTATGTCCTCGAATACTGTAGTGTCTTAAATCTTCACCCATTAATTCCTTGAGCCACTCAATCTCCATGCTTTCAAAATATGTATAAATGAAGAGGTAACCAGAAATGGGAGGCAAACATCTCTTCCCAGAGATAAGCATATATTTGTATTGCGATCTAGAGTAATACCACATCCCTTCTGAAGGAATTCATTGTTACTGTGTTATTTCTATGCTATCAAAATATTTATCAACCAGAACTTCTGAGTTTTGGATTAGTGGTTCATTGTTACTGTGTTATTTCTATGCTATTGAAATATTTATCAACTAGAACTTTTGAGTTTTGGATCACTATTATAGTGTGATTATGTCATTTAGTAGGGTGTTTCTACCAATTCTAGAAGTAATATCACCGATCTACAAATAGAGAATAAAGAATACACACAACTCATGATTCCAATAATTATTAGGGTGATGTCACTTTTAAATAAGTAATCCATGTGATTTAATAAAAACACATACATAACAAAAACAAAAATGATTTCACTACTTATTATATCAATCCTATTGTTTCTATGTACAATATCACCAAAATGCAAAAATATAGACATAAAGTTACCTAGGGGATTTTGACAAATTTTAGGTTCATCCTACTAATGTATAGGTCAATTCTACCATTTATATATGAGACTACACCATTTATGTAAAACCACAGTCTATGTAAAACCATAGATCATTTCCTCCATTTTGCAGTGTTATTTTATCGATATGCATGTCAATCCCACCATTTACCTAAAAACACAAAAATAAAAACAAAGAAGAAGTGATATCATCGATAAACAAGTTGATATTATTGTTTATGGGTAGTGATTGCATCAATTAGTAGGGTCTTTCCAAAACTAACCTAATAATGGAAATTTGGAAAATTTAGAAGAAAAAGAGGAGAAATTAGGTTCAATCTTGAGCTAATTTCTTAATTAGAAGGATGTTATGATGTTTTAAAAAATAATGTGCGGTGTGTGCTCCCACCAGGTGTGCTTATTGTATCATATGATTTCAAAGGAGCTTAGTTTATTGTTAGCATGAAAATCAAATGAAAATAATATAAAAACTAGCATCTTGGGCACATATCCTCAGATTGGGCAAGGTTTAGGAAGTGAAAAATAAATAAATATAATACTAAATCAAATGAATATGCTTTCTTCGTAGATGTCTCTAGCTATCCATAATTCAAGTTTGGATTGTCATGGATACAAAGCTTGAGATATTTGGTAATGTTGTGAATCTATTTAGACGACATTTCCCCTTGTGTTATGCATGATTTATTGATTAAATGAAGAACTTGGTTGAATTTTTCTTGATGATTTGACAATATAAGTTTAGCACAAAAAGCTTGTTTCTAATGGAGAATGACCCTTCTATTTATATATTTCTCTTTCGGATTTGGACTGATAATCTTAGATCAAGATGTGTGGTTGAGAATAAGTCCATTTTGGAGGGTTTTTGCCATTAATATTTAGGAATGAGTTAGCATTGATCGAGGCATGGCTTCAATTTATGGATCATGGGTTGTATTTATGTTGATATTTTTAAGGTTTGACTTTTGGATATTTGAAATCAATTGTAATTAACCACTTGCAAAGTGATGTTATGATGTGAAGCATAATTGGATTTAACAATTTTATGTGAATATGGATATTCTAGAAAGCTATGTATTTTTTTCTTAAGGATAAATTAACCATCTAGTTTGATTCGATTAGCTAATTAATCCTAGAAAAATTTTGTGTGATTTTTGCAATGTTGAAAATGTAATAATTGTTCAATTTAAATGATCCAAAATGACACTTGCAAAGTAATTATTTGATTCAGGATGTATTAGATGAAGCTAATACTTTTATATAGTGCATTGTCCCAATCAGGTATGCACTAATGAGTCACATAATGTGCACACAAATTATGCATATGATTTAGAATGTTTTAACTAATTTCTAGACCAATTTGTGTGTTATTACAGGAAATCATTCTATTTACAATTTTGGCATGGAATTGATGAACATGGAGTGTTTATAGAAATAATTATCAAAAGATACAATGGGGCACAAGAAATATGTCATATGTTGTGGAGATTTCATTAGAAAAGAGTGGTAGTGTATTTTTCAATTTGAATGTTTTACGTGGGGTATCCAAACTTGAAGCTAAAAATGATGAAGATGATTGTGATGAACATACAAAATCTTTCATTGATGAATATAAGAATAGGCCTTTTTCCATGAAAAAGTGTGTCACTTATTGACACAATTGGATCTTGGACACATAATTCAAGGAAAAAAGAGATAATAAATGGAAGGCAAGGATTATGATAACTATGTTATGATTATTCCTAAGGTTCTCCTCCATTGTTATGCAATAATTCACATAAAAGGGTTCATTTTTAGTCAAAGTTATTAGTTTACAAGACATTTCATGAAATACAAAGAGATATTGGACTTGATGATGATGCAATACAATTGAATTTGAAGTCATTAAATTATAATCCTTGGCATGTCGAGTACATGACTATTCTAAATGATGTTGACAATCATAGTGATTATGAAGATGAGGATAATCAATGTATTCAATAAAACATAATGTAACATGAGTGGGAAATCATGTTTAGGCTACAATATAGCTAATTATGGAAGTAGATATGATGGTAAGAATAGTTCTTGATAGACAAACACCATAGAATATCAGATATCAAGGTGAAGAATACGTAAATAAAGTGATAAAATTCATAATCACAATGAAATATAATGGTTTTGTCATATATGATGACATAACACCAAATATGAATTATGGAACCTTAGGTGCTAATAAAAAATGAGCACTTGGTATAATTGTGACACATTTTCATCAAGGGAAAAATTCTTTGACATTTTACATGACAATTTAAAGAATAACTGGAACAATAAAATCATATCTAATTGCCTTGATTTGTATATCTATTCAAGATGCAACATTATTAAAGCATTCTCCACTTATATTACTTACATCAATTGTTATTACAACATTCAATATTGGTTCCTCAACCATCCATTCACAAGTTTTAATCCTAATAACATATTTTTTTGAAATAGAAGGAATAAGACTTTCAAATTTCCAATAATAGATCCACTATATAAAAAACATATTTACTTAAAAAATGAGTTTCATTAGACATTTTTAAAATAAAATGTAGATTATTAACTTTGTCAAATATTTCTTGAAAATGCAGACATGAGTTTTGGAGGTATAAATATGATTTTGATTGGTGATTTGGGATAACTGAATTTTTTTAGTGATAAAAAAGCACATATTATTAAAAAATGTGAAAAATTATGGTGGATAATAGTATTCATCTATTTACAACAAATGATAATGTGCATAACCATAATAGAATAAAATTGCATTCATTGAAGGGAATTATTGTTTATAGCATTGTAACCAAAGTATGAAATGCCAATACACCAAGAAGAGGTAAAAATGATGAAATTGATGTGTTGTTATTAATTTCTAATGGTGCAAGGGTCATGCTAAGATTTAATATTTGAATAGAAGAAGGTCTTGTAAATGGAGCTTTAGGGTATATTCGAAGTATAATATACAAACCCGGGAGTACCCCACCATAATCACTGACATATGTTATGCTCAAGTATGATAATTACTCTAGAATATCATTGGAAGATGAAACTCCACATACAATTTCAATTACACTAATATGAATGGGACACACATATCAACTATTTTTATGGTTGGCTTGAGTATTAATAATATAAAAATCACAAGGTTTGACTCTTTTAGAAGAAACAATTGATATAGGACAATTATAAATAAAAAGGTTAAAATTTATAGCTATTTTTGATTTATAGTCCTTGGAAGGACTAATAATATTGTTTCCATTTGCATATAATGGTTATGAAAATATGAAAAAAGGAAAAAAATTCTTTTCAAATGAAAAGCTAAGAGAGACTAAAGTTATTAGAAGATAAATGATGTAATGTACGTATTAGAAATTTATTTCTATGAATATGAAATGATTCAGTATTTGACATTTTATGTGATGTGTATGACATATTTTGATGGTTATATATGATGCTTTTTTTTTTTCATTTTATTTTATGTATATTACACATTTAGATGTGTTTTAAATGCTTCATTTATCATGATTTAATGTGACATATATTACATATTTATTTTTTTAATAAATGCTTCATAATATATGTTAAATAAAAATAGAATACTTGTGGATGTTATTAAAATAAATACCTTAGATAGATCTATGTAAAAGACACCAAGAAATATCATTTTTGAGGTAACTATATTATATTAGATTTGTGACATCGTTTTATCCATATTTTTCAAGTGTTTTAATTTTTTTAAATTTCATTTGTCTATTCAAATTTAAATATAATAACTCATACTCATTTGTTTTCTTTGTTTAAAATCTTATAGTTGTTACAATAGTCCTCACAATTACCCTTTTAGATTGTTTAGTGTAAGGAAATTGGTTAGTATAATTATCACGTAACATGATAACAATATTTTATTTATAGTCTCAAATGAAGGCTAATTATAAATTAGGTAGATTTCTTTCCTTAATAATTGAGATTTTTAACATGTACTCTTAATATAAAACTACATAATAAAATTTCTATGTTAATATATACCATTCAAAAATCAAATTTAACACACAACATTTATAAATTAGAGTAATCACTGCTTCAACATTTATTACCTAAATAATTTGAAAACTTTAGGTTTTTTTCATTGGTTTCTATTTAAAAAATTTAGTTATTATAATATATTAAAAGAGGAAATGGTATTATATACATAACTCTTTGAGAAAACAACGGTCATGTAGCAGTTAGTCCCAGTCATTGTATTGACAATTGTTTATACTAGAATTTGTATGTAAATTGGTAACGTAAGCTTAGAGCAATTATAAATACTTTAACAATTTGTAATTAAAAATATAAATCTAACACTCTCTAATTTTTCAGTGTAATTTTAATTTGAATAAAAATTATTCTTTTGGAGAGGTTTTATAAGTTTACCAAAAGCACACTTTAATAATTTGAGCATAGTGAGTTGTAAAAATATATTACACAAAATAGGAATTTAATATTTTTAATGTATTTTTTTAATAAATATATCAATTATCATTGTGTTGCCTATACGGTGCTTCATATGAACATCAACATGGAGAAAATGGTTATTATTAATAACATTATAGGTGTCATCACATTTAGTTTATCTAAAATTATACATTAACCATATAATAAAAGATCTTTTAAAAAAATTCAATCATATTAGGGATCGTAAAATCAACACAGAAAACTATCTTAACATAAAGAATAAAAATATTCAACCATGCAAATAAAATCTATGCAATTTATTTTCATTGTAACAACAGGATTCATGGTAGCATACATTATGCAAAAAAAAATCTAACGAGCATTATATACAAAGGTCACTATATCATGAAATGTGATAGTTCAATATATTGTATAGTATTTTTTATTTTTGATTATCTTACTAAAAATATATATAACTAACTTTAATAGAAGTAACCAAATCCAAATAATAAATTAAATCATATCTATTATATTAAAAGATGACATCTAACTTTTATGTTGTTTGCTCCCAATCCATCTTGATTTGAATACATTAAATACAATATAAAAGCAGTAAGAAAAGTAGTCTTTATATAAATTTTACAAAAATAATTTCAAATACCAAATTAATATGAGGCCATTTACCTTCTATCATCAAATATTTTATACACAAACTAGAGTAAATTATTGATTTTTTTGAAAAAATGTTGTTAGATTATTATTTCCTTTTTACTCAAGAATAAGTATTACAATTTTTTTTTTCAAAATAATGAAAATTTTAAATGGATAAAATCCAAAGGTGTAAACATTCTTATGTCATAAAAGAAAAAATATTCATAATTTTTTCCCGTACAAACAAAATTGTATTTTATGCCATTCCACATAAGCTTTATATCAAGACATTTACCTGTAAATAATTTTTTTGGGCATCAAAATTTGATAGAATCTGACATGGACTGACTATTATGTTGTCATATTTTAAATGATAATTCTTGGCATGTCAAATAAATGACTATTCTAAATGATGTTGAAAACCATATTGATTATGAAGATGAGGATAATCAACCTATTTAACAAAACACAATGTAACATGAGTGGGATATCATATCTAGGCTAAAACGTAGCTAAATTATGGAATTAACTAAAATAGATATGATGGGAAGAATAGATCTCGATAGACAAACACCATGGAATATCAAATATCAAGGTGAAGAATAAACAAATAAAGTGATAAAATTCGTAAGCAT
>JARHVA010001860.1:2177500-2237500 GCA_037957365.1 Torreya grandis
AAAGATGCAGGAAGGAAGGAAGGATCTCGTGGACATGTAGTCCTTCAGGTCGGGCATGGGGAGAGTTTTGCCTTGGACTAAAAGATTCTCCCTGAAGAACATTCCAGCCTCCACGCCCGTCGCGTTGGAAGTGGCCGTGGCCGGGCCCGGGACCGTCTTATTGGCAAAGCCCTCGTCTTCCACAATTGAACCGGCCAGGGTCGCATATGATATGATATATTTCATCGGTGGAGGGTGATAGAGAGTGAGACCGATGAGGACGGACAGAGTAGGAGCAAAGCCCTCGTCTTCCACAGTTGTGGCAGGACAGAGTAGGTGCGCAGCTATGCAGAAAGACGCAATGTTGTCGGAGAGGGTGTGGTTTCTCAAATAGTGAGAAAACAGAACAACGGAAGTCGCATTGAGAGGCGAGGCCTTGTCCAACAAGAAAGCAGGAAGGCGTCTGGCAACGTCCGGTGCCAGAAGCGTAGCAGAGAAGCCTTGGCTGCAAACGGATCACCTCCGCCCTCACACTGCGAAAACTGCACATGAACAAACCAGAATATTAAATACAATATACAATATACTAACTATGAAAGAGCAGTCACAGAACTTAGAACTTACAGCGAGTGTGGAAAGGACAAGAATAAGCAGGATTGCGTCGCGTGCCACTGCCATCTCTTAAATAATAAGGTACGAAATGCTGGTTACTTACGGCTCAGGCTCAGGCGCATGCTCAGAGCTCGGGCTCCCTCTTAAGTAGAGTCGAGTGTGGATCTGATCTCAAAAGTAGTACGAATCTGATGGGAAAGAGGCGAGAAAAATGTAAGTTTTTCCACGTATGTCGCCGTTGGTTTTGACATAGTGCCATTGATATAAATCTACGTAAACCTAACCCGTTCGCGTGGAATCTGATGTCACGCTTGACCTCAGCAGTATGATTCACAGAATGTCGTCTTTGCTTGAAGGATATAATTGATGTAATGAGGTCACACAGAATCTGAATAATGCGCTGTGTTGGTTTATCTTTGAGCGAAGGTCTGCGTCGCGGTGGTAAGGCATGAAATCTTGATGGGGCTTGCTGCTGAAATGGTCGGCATAGATTCGTGATTTGTTTCTAGAGCATTAAATTCTTGACTTTGTGGAGAAAAATCTCAATTTCTGTGGATATATTGTCGTACAGATTCCGTTGTAGGCATGTTACCACTTGACCAGTTGGGTACGTACTTTGTTTCGAACTTATCCACCCATAAAGATGCCGTTTTTAACGAGTCGTTTGAAAAAAGAAGGCAAAATGTGAAACCCCTGTTATATATTATTAATGTTCAATAATAACTATAAGATTTTTTTAAAAAACAAATTATTAATATGAATAAAGGGGGAAAAATTATAAAATTAAAACAAAATAAAATTGAAGTTAAGATATTTTTCACAACAATTCGTGATCGTTGAATAGAACCATGTGTTTGTTTGTGCTTCTAAAATTGAGTTTGAAAAAAAGAGTATAAAGTTGAACCATAAAACTAAAACATTATTGATGATTCTTTAGAAGGCTAACTCTATGTTGCATCATCTATTTGATAAATGGACCTACACATCTTTGATCCTCATAATAAATAGATATCGTAGAGAGCCTTGATTTCTTCTAAAGGGACAATAAACTCTCTCATGCATCTCATAATACCCCAGACACCTAAATATAAAATGCTCTATAAATGTTTGGTTTATTGTTACAAAGTTTATATAAATGCTCCATAAATGTTAAGTTATTACACATTATTATCCACTCGTTGCCTTGAACCTAGATGTGGTGTATGCTATGGACCCTTTGGTGTATGAGACCATGTGAAATACCCTATCATTGCCCTTCACCATTACCGCTCAGCTCTCCTTAGAATCTTTCACACTTGTATGTTTTGAATGGCTTTGCCCTTTCCCACTACTTAACCATTGGTCAAACACACAACCTCATTATCCACCATTGCCTCCACCAAAAATATAAAAAGTATTGTTGTTTAACCCTTCATACACAAAAATTAAGATGGCGTCAAGGGTCATACTGATTTATAGTGTTAGATACCGGAGAGTAGTGGTTGTGTATAATGTATGCAGGTGATGATACTAGTGGAAAAGCTGAAGGTTATGAATTCATCAATGAACATAGTTAATTCAACAAAAAAGTATATTCAAGTGTTGACTGAGGATGACCATGAGTTTTGGTTCATGGGATTTATTAAATACTAAAAAGCCGTCAATAACCTATAAATATCTCTCAACATTATTCTACATCGGCACTCCACCTACAACTTAGAACGGGTTTAGGCATTAAACCAAAAAATATAAGTGGTGGAAGATTTCAAAGTGAACTAGGTGGTGATGATGACGAAAAATGACATGGTATTTTAGGTGATATTGTACACCAAAGGTGCCATATCACACACATGCCCTTACTTTAGATGAGTTGTTGGATTTATATACCCTACACCCATTACAAAGGGGTTTGTAAATTGTAGGGTGGTGGCATTTTTCACTGACTAATTTTTATTTGATTACAGAAAGACTCCACGTTTGATGTGTTGGGGGAAATACATTGAGGTTATGGAGTTTACATTATTGCTTTCATTTCAGTTGAAGTGAGTACTGAATCTTTTACAAAGTGCATGCCACGTGGGTGCATAAGGGGGCATCGTTAGTGATACAATGTGAATGTCATGGTGGAGGTGTCATTGGATGAGAGGAAAGGTGGTCAATTGGCGATTAGTCCTAAGTGGTAGGTAGAGTTGGTAGGTTTAATTTTCATGCATTAGGGGGTGTCCATATCATACACATAAAGGGAAATATACTTCAATAATGAAAAGAAAACACTTGCTAAAAGAAAGTCCCAAAAATTAAATATGCATTCCTTCTGACATTGCTTACACCATTGAGGAAAATTCTAATATATTTATTTTTTTCTCCATTATCAAATTATAAATAAATTATAATAAACTATTTAGAGGATATGATCTCAACAAAAACATAAATTTTAAAATCATGGATAGGTGGGAAGATCATAGAGCTTCACAGGGGACTCCAAAGTGACGTATTATCAAACCAAGGATGGAAGACAAAAAGAATGAGAAGGTTTTCAAAATAATTTTTGAAAATGAAGCAAAAATTATGGGCACATGACAATGAGGATGATAAGGCAGATAACATCAGGTCCATGTTTATTGTAGAAATTATGACTAACTGAGAGAGGAATGATCTAAAAGGGATGAATGTGGACATAGGTTCTTTTCCATTTGAGGGGAGGGATAACATTATACCAGACATGTTTCATGGTTTTTGCCCTTTTGTTGTTCCCCTTCCATCAAGCATGTTTTCAATTGGAATTATATAAAATAAGGATGGGATCCTCTAGACCTAAATAAGCAAGAAAATATCCCTGATGTTGTTCTTATTCTTGTGCAGACATAGTGGTTGGGAAAAAACTAACGATTGTCATTATTATGGCCCAGGGTTTGAGGACCATGGTGGAAAAAGGGGTTGTTTGCCTATGAATCCCTAACATAGTTATTGATCGATCTCAATATAGATGGTCAAATGCCCTGATTCAAAAGTTTCATGGAAGATGACCCAACATGGATACCTTTAGAGATTGGGCTAACAGGGAGTGGAAGCCCAAAGGATAGGTTGAGATCTCAACGTTGATCAAAGATTTTTTTTTAAATTTCCTTCTCTAATCAAGAGGATTGTTTTAATCATGTGTAAGGAGGTCCCTAGTTTTTAGGGAAAACCTACTTATCTCTAAAAAAATGGAATCTAGGTGCAGATCTAGATAAAAAGAATATTAATCAAATACCAATATTGGTGAAACTATCAAGGCTTCGGATGTAATTATTTTGGTCAGTTTCTCACCTTTTATCTAGTGACTAAATCTAGGAAAAGACTAGTTTTTGTTAGATTCTATGTCAATATATTTCTGAATAAAGAGCTTCCATCCTCCATCTAGATAATGTCTAAATATGGATAAAGGCTTCAGTTGATAGAATATGGAAGTATGTCTTTTCTTTATTCGTTGTCCTAGAGATCAGATCATTAATCTAATACTTGATGTTTTAAAAATCAAGATAAATCTGAGTGGAGGATAAAATAAAACCTCATTAACATCAACACACCCCAGGAAATAAGGGTAGAGAGAAACCTAGAACTTAAAGTAGAGAATGGACCAGCCATAGAATAGGAAGAGGAGATAAAAACCATAATACCAATGGGTAATTAGGTAGAAGAAAATAAGGGCATAGTTAAAGGTGGGCCCTGAGATTTACAAGCTTTGAATTTGAAGCATCATGAGAAAAACAAAGTATCTACTGAGGCTACAATTATGGAGGAGGAGAAATATTTAAAAGTCTTGAGGATGGAAAGTCTAATGATTTAGAAGATCATGACTATGATCATCATGAGGGGAATGAAGATATCTTGGAGACTCTGATGATGGGGTAGGTGGAAAATGTTTTAGATCTTAAGGATGGAAAAATTGGAGTCCTATAAGTTCTAGATCAGGATCAACAAAATGAAGGAGTGAAAAAGATCGATACCCTTATTTTAGAGAAAAAAATTGAAACTCAAATTTTGAATACTAAGATAGATGTAAGGAATCTAAAGGTGCTTTATTTATGGGAGGGATTTATGTATACGAAATATTTTAGAAAGGATTTGGTGGAATTGAGGTGGAGCCCACCCATGAGGGTGGAGAGGACGAGAAAAACTAGAATTTGGTGTCAAATAGAAAACCCAAACTTAAAAGAATGGTCCAACCAAGTGATAGAGTGACTATACAAGATTGAAGGAAATTCCCAGATCAAATCCAAATACTTAGGGAGCTATTGCTATTGAGGAATTTTATGCTAGTTAGAAGTGGGATGACCTTTTACTACCATTTTGTTGTGTTTGTGATCTAGTGATCTTGATGGGCTTGGTGTTAAGTGGTTTTTTAGTGTTAGTTTTGTTTCAATATTGTGTTGTAGCTTTAGTGAAATTTGAGGAGTCTTCATTATTGAGGATTTTCTCTATTGTTGTTTCTTTATTACAATTAGTCTATTGGTAAACTGTTATATTTAATCTTAATTACCAAATTTTTTATAATCCATCTTAGTCTATTTTAATTTTTGATTTTGGATTGTATTGTTATATCTTACCCCTCTTAAAATGACCTTTTATCAATAACACACACACACACACACACACACACACACACACACACACACACACACACACACACACACACACACACACAGAGGAATTATATATATTTATTTATTATTATCATTATTGAATATCTTCAAATTTCAATAACCTAAAATATTATAACAAGCATTTTTGAAAAAATCAGGATTTTTTTTAGAAATTTAACATTTGGTATAGCACCCTTCATAATCCATCTTCAACACAAAAATTATTGATAATAATATTTATTTTATATATAGATTCCAATATGGTGTCCAATATAGATTCCAAGGAGTCCAAACCTTATCTTTGCATTCACACTTCCATTATTTGATAAGAGAGAAATAAAAAATGCCTATTTTTTCAAAAACAAGTGGGTCAATTTTCTATGTTGTAAAATAGAGAAAAACTATTTCATCATGTATTTTTAATATGGTATATGAGCCTATAAATAAATAATTGGGATGCTCTTTAATTAAATTCTAGTTACCCAAAGTCTAAATTTGATGGTAAACTTTTCCTATCACTTACTTTTTTTTATGAGAGTTATTTATTCAACATTTCCCTTTTAATATTAATATAGTTTGGCTAAAAAACATAACTACGATCATATGACCATAAAATTTAATCCTTGAATGCTATCCTTATAATATCCATTGGATTTATGTTCATTTACATTTTTCACTAATTACATAGAATAGTTGGTTATTATGCAAACACTAATTATTCATATAATTATGGAACTTACACTGATTCCAATTACTTATATAATTATGGAACTTACAACAACTCCAATTAAATGTGTGTAACTTGATCTAGGGTATGTATATAAAATTGGAACCTTGGTCTCTCTGTAATAAGTGCCCCAACTTATAAACCCACCCACACCCTAAAGACTACACTACCCTTAGAATGTTATCAATAATTGTCAAATGTATAGAGTGGAGTTTTAGTGGAATATGAGGTTCTATATTGCGGTGATTTATGAGTGTTGTGAAGAAGATACTTGAGGTTTGTCAAGTATGAGTACATTAGTAGGAGGGGCTAGGATACAAGGTCTATTGGTAGGAGGGAATGTGCTACCAAGAAATCAAAGAGTTTTTGTGTAAGGAAGTGTTGGTCAGATAATAGTTGGTGGAGGTGGAAGTGGAACTTTTGAGAGTGCTAGTCACAAATTATTTGTAACATCCCCACTGGGATCTAACTAGAAATATGTATTTTTTTGAATAAACATATAGGAAAAAGTAGACTACATCGTGAGAGTCTGATAGAGATCTTAAAAACACTCATGTTCAATCATGATAAACAATTCATATTACAACATAAATTATGGATCTCTAATGTCATGAGAGCATGAAAACTCAATATAGAATGAAATTATAACATTTTGAATTCAACTCATCTAAATACAAAAAAATCACTATCAATGGACATCAATCTATAATTAAAATCCTTCATAACAATTTTACAATAATAAGTACAATATAATACAGTGTATAAATAAGATACTTGTCTACTTCAGAGCATAGTTTCCCAAGCTTCAAGTATCTATGACAATCTTAAGTGTCATCTCAATAAGTAGTACTATTTTGGGGAGAGAGAGCATCATCTAAGCATTTTTCCACACACCAATGATCCTTGACACTATCCCATTAGAGAATGGCCTTCCCTTCATGGATGGGTTGATAGTGATGGTGCCAGAATCTAGAGAGACTATCAAGTACCCATGTGCTGTATAATTTCTAACTAACTAAACACGAAATATATCATAGAAAACTTGATCTATTGCATGATATCGTACATACATGTAAATCATACTCATGAAATGATAATATCTCACTAAACATACGTTCACCCAGAGTTTTACAATTAGTAATATAAAAGTGATCTATATATCTATCAATTTCATGCACACCACTTGATCAGACTCCCTTCATCTAACATTGTAATACCTGTAAGCCAGTGAAGTCCATCTCACTCCTTAATTTTTATTAGAAATGCAGATTGGTCAAATATAATTCAACCATAAGATTCAATAACTTACATCCTTCTATCAAATGCATCACATGACACATTATACATATGAGTGATAATAGTATACATTTAGTCTGTCAAACATATGCATGAATATTTTATTATATTCTATCCCATACCAAAAATAATGATTACAAATATACCAAATAGGTAAACATACAATTTAACTATACAATTCAAACAACATAATTGGTTTCTAGTTATCTACACCCTATGGTAACCCATATTATCATAGTCCAATATTCTAAGACATCACTACCAATTTTCTACAATCAATCATATGAAGTAGTCTCAAATACAGGGAAACACAAGTGTTATATACGTAACTATATATAACAAAACAAGTCATCATTCCCATAGAACATAATAACCTACCAACAAAACATTTACTAAACTTTCAAAAATTTCATGCATGCATACATAAGCCTTACCAACTGAATTACACATGATATCCACAATAATAACTATTATGTATATGGTAACCCATCGAACATAGATATGAGTTTAGGTATAATATTTATAGTATGTACTCCTCAAGTAAAACACACTTTTATACTGTAATACCCTATGATATCTCATACTATCATAGGTTCCCAACTAAATAACAACACATAAACTAAAATTATGAATTTAAAGACTCAACCAGTCTATGCAGTTAATAATAAACAAATAATATGATTATACCACTCAAGTATAATTTAAATTAAACTATGTACAAGCATACCAAATTATCATAACATATAAACATGCATCACAATGCACCATTATGCACTAAGTATAGCTAATATTTATACATAATAACACACTCATAGTATTCCATGCACTCAAGTATTCCATGCTGAATACACATGATTAATAATCAGTCATATTATTAATAGTGAGTTAGATAATTCATAAACCCATTATCCTATTGATTCATTTACTTCTAAGAGACTGTTCCAAAGGTTATGGTTCCTGATTCTTAATAAACTTAATGAGTTATTCAAATCATCTAATGAACTAAAAGTATAATCCCATATACAAGCACTTACACATCCTAATATGTACCACATGTAGGTATTTTAATGTTATGAATTTTATAAACCATGGTTTAGTTTTTAATTAAAACCACTAAACATAGAAATCAATTAATGAAGTAATTATACATGGAACACACTCATTGAAAATAATAGCTAGAAAAATATGAGTTTCAACTTTTCAAAACAAAAGTAATCCAATTTCACTATCAGTTTATATTTGAGGGTTTACAAGCAATCATTCGCTATTTTTTTAAATTTTTCATCAATATTTTTCTTGAGAATATTAACTAAATAAGACTACCCCAGTTTTTTAATTATGCTAATATGTAACTCAACATCAAATTTTGCATGACAATTTTTCATGTTTAAGAAGTCTAAAGGTTCCACAAATTATAATACATAATACAAGGTCACTATGGTTTACCTGTTTAACTCCATTAACAAATAGTTTGAGTATCTATACAATAATTACAAGAATCTAGTTTTGTGTTAGTACTCTCACTCTAAAGTTACCAATTCAATTTTTATGCACACTGATAATGTAACTCTAATGTTGTATTTATAGGAGAATTCTATCACAAGACTAAAAAGTTTAAAATAAAATCCCAATTTAATTCGTTACATAAATCAAGTTACAAATCCCATATGAGGTCTACTACAAAAGATGGTTTATAATAATTTTCCTCTAAAAAAATTCTATTGACATTGATTGATGCCTATACGAAAGGTATGGTTATCTATATTTAAGTTTCATACCTCCAAATTTAAATAGAAACATTTGGTAGAAAGTAAAGATTTGTTAACTAATTATATTTATCTTAGTATACATTAAAATTTTATAGAATAACATTCTATTTCTAGCCAAAACTATAGTTACTTATGGAAATCTTACTAATTTTCCAATGAATCAATTTTATTATAAACTTGCTTTATGCATTTTGCCATTTTAACATTGAAATTTTTAATAAATATAAACCACTTTTAGATATAAAAATATATCTAAAACACAAATTAATGGTGGGCACATGGTAGGTGAGATTGGTGAGATTTTAAAGTTAAAAAAATGTGGAAAACATGCATGTTACATATTTCAATTAAATGGAATCATGCATGTGATACTATGGGAAAATGCACGCTCTTTGGGAATTAATAAGTTTATATTTACTCAACATTTTAATGTTTTATATTCCATAAAAGCTTCGACACCGACTGGTAGTGGTTGATCACATCATCCATATAATCTTCTCCTCTATAATAATATTTTCTCATCCAACAACATTTTCTCTTGTAAAATACATGAATTAAACATCGTGGAAATGAATGGTGGTGAGTTGGAGCAATTTTTGGAGGGCATATTCTCATTTGTTCCTACCCTTATCCTCAAATATGTCATTCTCCTCAGTATTCTTGACATTATTACAAATGTAGACCCTAATGCATCCCTCTCTCTTATTCAAATCACTGCCAAACTCCCCAACCAACTCCTAATCTACATTATCTATCTCAAATCCTCACATATCTCTCAGCCAAGGGCATTTATATTTAATCCCAGTCCAATGACACCCCTCATTTTATTTGATATACACTCACCCATTCTATAAGGCATTTCTATGTTAAGGATAACAATCCATCCAACCTTGTCCCCTTGCTAATCATGCACACACACTTGTTGTTAATGGCATCCTAGAAGCATTTTCATGAACGTGTGCTTTGGGATTGTCATATATTTTAGAAGGATCACAACAAATATTTGTGGGCTTATGGAAAGGAAGATCTAATTATTAGCAGTGATGTGAATGAGTGCATGTCATCACTTACAATTTTGGGTATGGAAGAGATTATGAAGTGTTAGGATATATTTAAGAAGGTGAGGAGTGTAGTGGATGTAGGTAGAGGAAAAGGAATGGAGTTGACACACATCGTGAAGGCTTATCCTCACATCCATAAAATAAACTTCAATCTCCCCCATGTCGTTCACACTGCCCTATCCATTGTAAGTAAATCCACATCCTTTATATTTCTTCCATCTATAAAAATTTCTATCAATATTAAATGCTCATTGTTATGCAAGTATCGAGCATGTGGGCAGAAGTATGTTTGATAACATACTCTTTGTAGAATACATATTTATGAGGATAAAACCATAAATGAAAATCCATTACTTTTGCTTCATTTATTTAAAAAATTAATCCATTTTTTTGTGATGTAATTACATTACTTGTGGCTGACACAAAATGTATTGGTTAACTAGGACAAGGAAAGCTATGCAAAGATACTTGAAAATTACCACAAATTTTTGCAATAATATAACTTGTATATTTGATAATATTTTGTTGTGTATTTTCTACTATTCATAATATAAGTTATTATATTTTCATATAGGTTTATAAACAAATTACTCAAATCCATAATATCACATAGACAAATTCAATATTACATACAAATTGGTAGAGAATCACCTACATAGTAGTTATGCGCTTCCCTTATTTTACTTATTATGCTTCTTCTCTTCTCCATCTTCTCCAATGCATAAGCTATGAAAATTCTCTTCAATTCTTTCTCTTAAATAGAAAATAGGTGCTAATTCTTTTCCCATATTTTTTTTTGTTTTTGTTTTCATCTTTTTTTTTTGCTATTTCTAAGAACTTTAATTCTTTTTTTTGATATTTTTAATTTATTTCTCTATTTTTCTAATTTCAATGTTTTTTGCCCTTTTTATCTCTTTTTTAATTAAAAAATATTTTATTTTTATATTTTAAAATGAAATTCTAATTTCATATTAAATCAATTTAATATTTAATTGTTCTTTAAAATTTTAAATGATAAAATAATAAATAATAACCCATTTTTAATCTTACCTTTATTAAATTTGCCCGTATGTGCACTAATGGCATATTAGGTTAAGCACACAAAGGAATTTATTCCTATAATTTACCTACTTAAGAAAATATAGAAAATAATAATTTAAATAAACATGAAAATAATTATTTTAAATGTATTTTCTACCATGACTAATTATTGTGGTGTGTGCAAGGTTTTGATAACTATCTATCAACCAACGATGTCTCCATTTACATCACCCTCTCTGATTATGCTCTCCCTCTAGTACATGTGAGAAAAGAATTCTCATGTATCCACCTCACAACACATGTAATTATATCTTTTCACATGATAATCATAAGCAACAATATATAGTTGAAATGATTCATTAATATGCTTTAAAATGTAAACATTTACACAATCTAGTTCATTATAAGAAACCATGTATTATCATCTAATTAAGTAAAATTATATTATCCTGAAATAGAATAATCTTAAGCTTAGTTATAAATATAATCAAATCTAAATTTTTTACTTGTAAATATTCACAAATAGTCTAGCAATTTTATCTATCGAGGAATTTGAATGTAACATCCTTCCTTCCTAAATCTAGTCATCATCCTTGATGACTCTTATTCAAAGATAAGTTCTCAATAAAAAATATTTTTTAGTAAAGTAACAACATGATTTATAATGTCAAACTAACAAATAATTATAAAATTACTTGTAAAACTCACCATAATTCCTTCAAGTTGCACTATTCCTAAAATTTTGATCCCACAAGACTCTACTCAAAGACATCTCTAAATTAAACAAATATAATTACGAGTATTAATTACTCTAATTGATTCTATCGTAACCACCCTAGGGTCTACAATCATTAGGATAAGCTTATATACTATAGGACAAACCACTTCTATTACCTTAAAGGGTCCCACATATCTTAGTGAAAGTTTCACTAACTTCCTAAGAGCACACAAGATCATTATACAAGCCAAAATAAATGACCAAGGAGAGTTTCAAAAAAAAAATTAGCCCTCAACACATCTCCCTAACCTGGATATTATTTTTCTCATTTGGAAGAAAGTACTTAGGGAATCTGACAAAAATAATGTGTATAAGTTAATAATATCGCTACTTTGTATAGATTCAGATAAGTACAACATGTCAATACTATCATTACTACACAGAGCTCCTGACAAGTATGATGATGAATAGGAACTAAAATTTTTACATTTTCAACATATATAAAATCATGGAATACCCATCCATAGTATACATGTGTATAGCTGTATGACTGAATTTGATAAGTTTTGCCTATCAAATCCAAGATTTGACAAGCCTATATGTCAAATCCTACTTAGTAAAATCTAAGTCAATGAAAGTCTAAGTCAATGCAAGTCTAAGTAGGATATTTCCCTATCACTTAGAACTCACTTCTTAATTCACCACTCTTCCCTCAGGTTTTTATGATCTAACGATCTCCACAAAGTGTGCAAAGTTCCATACTAATAGATCATAGAATTCAGTTTTACATGCTAAATGTTTTCTTGATGTTTGATCATACATACAAAGAAGATCATAATAATAATTTGTAATTGTATTAAGTTACTACTAGCCCCTCATAACTAGTATCATAATTCATAACTTAACTTATTCTATTATATCATGGTTAAGAGGAAATAATGTTATATTAACATGACATACATAGGTCAAAAATCACACTATTATTTTAACCTTATAAGGGATTAAATAAAACAATATATCCTTATTTGCTCAACTAACACACAATAAGTTAAAGGTTTATTTCAACCCCTAGATTGACAAGATGTTCTGCACCTCTTATACACTACTCACTTCTGGTGAAAGGTGTAAAAAATAACTCTTCAAAATAACATGCATTAAGCAAACGAAGATCAATATAAATCTAGTCAAGGGTGAATATATATATATATATATATATATATATATATATATATATATATATATATATATATATATATATATATATATATAAAGTTTTGATGCCTTAGGTGGTCTAAAATCACAGGGTAGATAATGTAGTGTTTCTAAAGAGTCACAAGTGAGAAGTAGATAACTATCATCTCAAAAACTCTTACATACCTTCAAAAGGTAAAAGGAAAACACCACAACTCAATTTTGACAAAACACTACCTACTTACCAAATCTATAAGTATGGTATCTCAATTTATTTTCACAACTGGAAGAGAGATATGCCAGTCATAAAGATGTGTCCATCCATCCAATCTTAAAACTTGTCTCTCACAAAGAGTAGAAAGCATTCTCCTACAAACTTCAAGGGAGTATAGTCAAACAATATTAAAAAAGAATTCCCATATAAGAGAAAACTAAATCAAAAGCATGCATATAAGACTCCTTTCAACATCATCCTAATAATGTCAAAAGAGAATAAGATAATAAAAATTCACCTCTATGCTAACTAAAAGAGATGGAACTTCTTCTTAAACTAAATATATTAAGAGTGCAAATTCCATAAACAAACTCATAACACAAAGGAATTTTCAAGCAATACAACAACACTCTACTAAGAAGATTTCCACCGCCCTAAGTGGTAATAAAAGAAAAATGGTCTTAATGGATTTTCCATTCCTAAGATTTATAAATATAGACACAAAACTAAAGCACATAAATTTAAATATACATAATTCATAAACCTATTATTCTATTATTCATAATCAAATTTATAGCGAGTCAGATAATTCATAAACCTATTATTATATTGACTCATTTGCTTCTAGGAGACTATTCCAAAGATTATAGTTCCTGATTCTTAACAAACTTAATGACTTAGTCAAATCATCTAATAAACTACAAGAATAATCTCTACATATAAGCACTTATACATCCTAATATGTATTACATGTAGGTATTCTAATGTTATGCAACTTCTACACCACAATTTAGTATTTTAATCAAAACTACTAAGCATAGAAATCAACTAATGAAGTAGTTATACATTAAATGTTCTCATTGAAAACAACAACTAAAAAACCCGAACTTCATTTTCCCAAAACACAAGTAATCCAATTTCATAATCAATTTATATTTGGGGGTTTACAAGCAATCATTCTCTATTTTTTTCAATTTTCCATTACTATTTCTCCTGAGAATATTAACTAAAGAAAACTACCCTAGTTTTCTAATTATGTTAATATGTAACTCAACATCAAATTCTAAATGACAGTTTTTCATGTTTTAAGGAATCTAAAGGTTCTACAAATTTTGATCCACAATAAAAGGTAGCTATGGTTTACTTGTTTAACTCTATTAACATATAGTTCAGCTATCTATGCAATAATTACAAGAATATGGTTTTGTATTACTAATCTCACTCTAAAGTTACCTATTCAAGTTTTATGCCCACCGATAATATAACTTTATTGCTGCAATTATAGGAGAAATCTATCATAAGAATTGAAATTTTAAAATAAAATATTTATTTACTTCATTACATAAATCAAGTTGCAAATCCCATCTGAGGCCTACTACAAAAGATGGTTTACAATAAATTTCCTCTAAAAGATTTCTATTGGCATTGACTAATGCCTATACAAAATGTATGGTTATCTATATTTAAGTTTAATACCTCCAAATTTAAATAGAAACATTTGGTAAAAATTAAAGATTTGTTAACTAGTTATATTTATCTTAGTCTAGATTAAAATTTTATAGAATAACATTCTATTTATAGCCACAACTATAATTACTTATGGAAATCTTACTAAATTTCCAGCCAATCAATTTTATTATAAACTTGCTTTATGTATTCTATCAATCTAACATTGAAATTTATAATAAATATAAACCACTTTTAGATATAAAGATATATATAAAACACCAATTAATGGTGATAAGGTGAGACATGAGGGATTTTAAAGTTCACAAAATGTGGAGAACACACACGTTACGTATTTCAATTAAATGGAATCATGCACGTGATACTGTTGGAAAATGCACATTCTGTGGGAATTAATAAGTTTATATTTACTCAACATTTTAATCTTTTATATTCCATAGAAGATTCGACATTGACGGGTAGTGGTTGATAACATCATCCATATAATCTTCTCCTTTATAATAAGATTTTCTCATCTAACAACATTTTCTCTTGGAAAAGACATGAATTAAACAACATGGAAATGAATGGTGGTGAATTGGAACAATCTTTGGAGGGCATCTTATCATTTTTTCCCACCCTTGTCCTCAAATCTGCCATTCTCTTCAACATTCTTGACATTATTGTAAATGCAAGCCCTAATGCATCCCTCTCTCTTCATCAAATCACTACCAAACTCCCCACCCAACTCCCAATCTATATTACATATTTCAAATCCTCACATATCTCTCAACCAAGGGAGTTTATATTCAATCCCAATCCAATGACACCCCTCATGATCTTTGATATGCACTCACCCATTCTACAAGGCATTTCTATGTTACTGATAATAATCCATCTAGCTTTGTCCATGTGCTACTCATGCGCACACACTCAGTGTTAATGGCATCCTGGCAGCATTTTCATGAACACGTGCTTCAATATTACCATGCATTTGAGAAGGCTCACATAAAATATTTTTGGAAAGGAAGATCTGCTTGTTAGCAGTATTGCGAATGATTGCATGTCATCACTTACAATTTTGGGGACGGAAGAGATTGTGAAGTGCTATGATAAATTTAAGAAGGTGAAGATTATAGTGGATGTGGGTGGAGGAAAAGGAACAATGTTGACACACATAGTGAAGGCTTATCCTCACCTCCATGGAATTAACTTCGATCTCCCTCATGTTGTTTGCACTACCCTATCCATTTCAGGTAAATCCACATCCTTCATATTTATTCCATCTATAAAAATTTCAAACAATATTAAATGCTCATTGTTATGGAAGTATCCATCACGCGGGTGGCATTATGTTTGACAACATACTCTCCATAGAAGCCATATTTATGAAGGTAAAATCGTAAATGAAAATCTAGTACTTTGCTTTGTTTATTTAAAAAAATAATCCAATTTTAAAAAAAAGTAATTTCATTGCTTGTGGCTAACACAAAACGTACGGTTGATTGGGACAAGGAGAGCTATGCAAGGATACTCAAAAATTGCCATAAAACTTCGCAATAATATAAATTGTATATTTGCTAATATTTCATTTTGTATTTTCTACTTTTCATAATATAAATTGTTATATTTTCATATAAATTTATAAACAAAATGCTCAAATCCATAATATCACATAGCCAAATTCAATATTACATACAAATTGGTAGAGAATCACCTCCCTGGAATTTCTATGCCTCCCTTATATTCTTTGTTATGCTTATTCTTTTCTCCATCTTCTCTAATGCATAAGTGATGAAAATTCTCTTGAATTATTTCTCTTAAATAAAAAATAGGTGCTATTTTTTTCCTATTTTTTTTTCTTTGTTTTTGTTTTTTCTATTTTTAAGACTTTTAATTTTTTTTTTGTTTTTTTCTAAATTTTTAATTTTTTTCTCTATCGTTCTAATTTCAATGTTTTTTCATTTTTTTCATTTCTTTCTTTAAAATAATTTCTTTTTTATATTTTAATATAAAATATCAATTTCATATTAAACCAATTTAATATTTATTTGTACTTTAAAATTTTGAATTGTAAAATCATAAATAATAACCCATATTTAATTTCATCTTTATTGAATTTGTCTTTACGTGCACTAATGACATATTAAGCTAAGCACACCAAAGAACTTATTCATATAATTTACCTCCTCAAGCAAACATAGAAAATAATAATTTAAACAAACACCAAGAAAATCATTTTAAATATATTTTCTACCATGACTAATTATTGTGGTGTGGGTATGGTTTTGCTAGCTATCTGTTGACCAATGATGTCTCCATCTACATCATCCTCTCTGATGATACTCTCCCTCCGATACACTCGAGGGAAGAATTTTCCTGTGTCCACTTCACAACACACATATAGTTAGATCTTTTCACATGATAATCATAAGAAATAATATATAACTGAAATGATTTATTAATATATATTAAAATGTAAACACATACATAATCTAGTTTATTATAAGTAATCATGTATTATCATCTAATTAAGTAACATTATATTATTTCTAGATAGCATAATCTCAAGCTTAGTTAAAAATATAACCAAATATGAATTTATTACTTACAAATATCCATGGATATTCTAGAAAATTTATCTGATGAGGAATCATAATGTAACATCCTTACCCCCTAAAGCTAGTCATCATCCCTAATGAGTCTTATTCAAAAATAAATTTTTAATAAAAAATATTTCTTAGCAAAGAAACAACATGATTTACTATGTCAAACTCACAAATAATTAGGAAATTACCTATAGAACTCACCATAATTCCTTCAAGTTGTACTATTTCAAGATTTTTGATCCCACAAGATGCTACTCAAAGACATCTTCTAATTAAGTAAATAAAATTATGAGTATTACTTACTCTGAATGATTCTATCATGACCATTTTGGGGTCCAAAATTGTTAGGTTAAGCCTATATACTATAGGATTGAACATTTCTATTACCTTAAAGGGTCCCACATGTCTTAGTGAAAGTTTTACTAAATTTCTAAGAGCACACAAGATCATCATACAAGCCAAAATAAATGACTAGGGAGAGTTCCATTAAAAACTTTAGCCCTCAACACATCTTCTTAACCCAGAGATTGTTTTTCTCATTTCAAAGAAAGTATTTAGGGAATCTGGCAAAAATAATGTGTATAAGTTAACATGTCAATACTATTGCTACTACACAGAGCTGGTAATAAGTATGATGATGAGTAGGAACTAAAAATTCTACATTTTTAACGTATACAAAATCAGGGAATACCTATCCACATTATACATGTGTATGACCATATGATTGAATTTGACAAGTTTCACCTATCAAATCCCAGATTCGACAAGTCCATCTATTGGATCATACTCAGTAAAAATTGAGTCAATATAAGTCTAAGGAGGATACCTTCCTATTGCTTAGAACTCATTTTCTTAATTTACCACTCTTCTCTCAGGTTTCTATGATCTAATGATCTCCACAAAGTGTGCAAGGTTCCATACTAATAGATCACAGAAAAAAATTACATGCTAACTTTTTTTGATATATCATCATACATACAAAAGAGATTATACAACCAATCTGTAATTGTATTAAGTTACTACTAGCCACTCATAACTAGTATCATAATTCATAGCTTAACTTATTCTATTACATTCATGGTTAAGAGGAAATAATGTTATATTAACATGACATACATAGGTTAAGAATCACACCATTATTTTAACCTTATAAAGGAATAATCAAAACAATATCTCCTTACTTTCTCAACTAGCACACAACAAGTTAAAATTTTATTCCAATCCCTAGATTGACAAGATGTTTCGCACCTCTTATACCCTACTCACTTTTGGTGAAAGGTGAAAAAATAACTCTTCAAAGCAACATGCATTAAGCAAATGAGATCAATATAAATCTATTCAAAGTCGAATATAAGGTTTGATGCCTTATGTGGTCTGAAATCACAGGGTAGATAAAATAGTGTTTCTAAAGAGTCACAAGTGAAAAGTATATAACTATCATATTTAAAAATCCTACATACCCTCAAAAGGTAAAAAGAAAACACCACAACTCAATGTTGACAACACACTACCTACTTACCAAATCCTTAAGTATGGTATCTCAATTTATTTTCACAACTGGGAGAGAGATATGCCAACCATAAAGATGTGTTCATCCATCCAATCTTAAAGCTTCTCTCTCACAAAGACTAGAAAACATTCTCCCACAAACATCAAGGGAGTACAATCAAACAACATTAAAAAACAATTCCCATTTAAGAGAACACTAAATCAACATCATGCATATAAGACTCCTTTAAACAACATCATAATAATGTCAAAAGAGAATAAGATAATAAAAATTCACTCTATGTTAACTAAAAGAGATGACACTTCTTACTAAACCAAATATATTAAGAGTGAAAATTCTATAAACAAACTCCTAACACAAAGGAATTATCAATCAATACAACAACACTCTATTAAGAAGATTTCCACCGCCCTAAGTGGTAATAAAAGAAAAATGGTCTTAAGAGATTTTCCATTCCTAGGATTTATAAATATAGACACAAAACTAAAGCACATAAATTTAAAAGAGAAGCATCTTGAGCTTATTAAACACTCACAAAACTCAATGACAAAGATGACTTGATAATCAAGGACATAATCATTATAGGATGAAACATGATTAGATATTCACAATTTTGTACATACAAATATTAACAATTACAGGAAGAAACATGATTAGATATTCTAATTTTCTAGCATTAGCATTAGTTTTTTTCTTTTTTGAGCATGCATCTTATAGTGTTTGCATCAAATGAACAAGTTGTAATTGTTGCCATAATAGTTCCATCAACTCCAACGTCACTTCCCATTAGCCCTATTGTTTACTATGCATGATAATTATTTAGAAAAGAATAATTCAACTAAACTATAAGAAAAGAAAAGAAAAAACATGACCCATTCATATCAATGCTAAAAGCAATATGGCTCTCATCATTATTGGTAAACAAGAATATAACTTTTCGAAGAAAAAAAACTCAACTAGTAAAAAAAAAATATGACTTATTCATATCAATGCTAAAAGCAATATGACTCTCGTCACTATTGATAAACAAGAATATAATCTACTCGACAAGAATTTAAATGTCCTTCTTTTATTTTTCTCAATATTATTGATTAATTTGTTTTCTCAATACATCCAAACTTACACATCAAATGTAGTAGGGTAAATAATAATCTTGTACTACTTCCACCATAAACTGAGAAAAATTATAATCTTATATTTCTTTCGTGAAATATTAATCTTATATTTATTTTCTGGAATAATAATCTTGTACTACTTCCACCATAAAGTGGAAACAATTATAATCGTGTACTTCTTTTGTGGAATAGTAGTCTTCCACCATAGATTTGGAAAAAAATGTATTAAAAAAACTCACACGTCAAATTTAGTCGGTAGAATAGTAATCTTATACTCTTTCCACAATAGACTAGGAAAAAATTGGAATTTGGAAAAAATTGTACCCGAAAAAAATTGTTTGTTCTGTTTCCCCACGAGTTTTTGTTCTGTTCTATCGTGGAGCCCGCATCGATCATATCACGGGCACGGGGCAAAGCTACTCGATAAGAATCTAGCTGTCTTTGATTAAACCCAGCCATCGACTTATAGAACTCTTCATTCTTTATATTGTTTGCCTCATTATGATTGGCGATGAGAATTGTGATTGCTTTACTCACAAATAAACTCTTCATTCTTTTTATATATATATATATATATAATTATTGATAGCATTATAGCGTAGTCTTTAGAGTATAGGTGGAGTTGTAAGTTGGGATATTTATTGCATAAATATTGATATTTCAATTTTGTGGGTATTTTTTTGAGCAATTTATATTTATGAGAGTTGGATTTTTATGAAATATTATTTGTGATATATGGGTCAACTTAGGTTGAATCGAAACTACGCCATTAAAGCTTAAAATCATATCACATAATTTGATGTATTATGGAAAACTACCATATATATAAGTTACACTCACGAGTCCTTATATATTTCATAATTATATGAATAATTTGAATCATTGTAAATTCCTTAGTTATATGAATAATTTGTGACTACCACTCTTGAAAGTTTTACTTCACACTTCCTTACACAAAAACTCTTTGATTTCTTACTAGCACATTCCCTCCTACCAACAGAGCTTGCATCCTGGCCCTTCCTACTAATGTACTCATTCTTGACAAACTTCAAGTATCTTCTTCACAACACTCGCAAATCACCATTATATAGAACCTCCTATTCCACTAGAACTCCACTTTATATATTTTACAATTATTGATAGCATTGTAAGGGTAGTGTAGTCCTTAGGGTGTGGGTGGGTTTATAAGTTGGGGCACTTATTACAGAGAGACCAAGGTTCCAATTTTATAGAGATACCCTCGATCAACTTACACATGTTTAATTGGATTTGTTGTAAGTTCCATAATTATAGCCTTAGTATATACTTTGTTTTCCTCATGATGCCATAGGTTCAAGGTATTCAAACCTCAGCGCCCACGTTGAACTATGCCCACATTTTATTCTATCTGATTACCAATTGGTATTCTGGGTTTTAGCTCCTCTTCCTATTCTATGGTTGGTTCATTCTCTACTTTAATTTAATGGTTTCTCTCTACCCTTATTTCCTAGGGTGTGTTGATGTTAATGAGGTCTTTCTTTATCCTCCACTCAGATACATCTTGGGTTTTAAAATGTCAGGGATTAGATTCATAATCTAATCTCTAGGACACCTAACAAAGAAAAGACATTCTTCCATATTCTATCAACTAAAGCCTTTATCCATATTTAGACATTAACTTGATGAAGGATGTGAGCTCTTTGTTCAAAAATATATTGATGTTGAATCCAACAAACACTAGTCTTCTCCTAGAATTAGTCACTAGATCAAAGGTGACAAACTGACCAAAAGAATTAGCAATACCCATCAAGACCTCTTCTTCCCAAAATTCTAGCAGAAGCCCTAACAGTTTCACCAATATTAGTATTTGATTAAAATTATTTTTGTCTAGATCCGCACTTAGATTACATTTTTTTTAGAGATAAGTAGGTTTTCTCTAAAAACTAGGGACCTCCTAACAATTCATTTGAACAATCCTCATGATTAGAAAAGGAAATAAAAAATAAATCTTTGATTAGGGCTGAGATCTCAACATGTCCTTTGGGCTTCCACTCCTTATTAGCCCAATCTTTGAAGGTATCCATATTTGATCATCTTCCATGAAAATTTTGACTCAAAGCATTTGACCATCTGAACTGAGATCGATCAACAAATGTGTTAAGGATTCATAGGCAAATAAGCCCTTATTCCACCATGGTCTTCAAACCTTGTGTCTCAATAGTGACAATCGTTAGTTTTTTCCCAACCACTATGTATGCTTAAGAACAACAACGACATCAGGGATAGTTCCCTACTTATTTGGGTATGGAGGATCCAGTCCCTATTTTCTACAATTCCCTTTAACAACATGCTCGAGGGAGGGGAGAAGAATAGAAGGGGCAAATAAAAAAAATTGTCTGATACAACATTATCCCTCCCCTCAAATGGCAAAGAATGTATGTCCACATTCATCCCTTTTAGATCCTTCCTCTCTTAGTTAGTCAAAATTTATACAACAAACGTGGCCCTAATTTTATCCGCTTTATCGTCCTCATTGTTGTATGCCCTAATTTTTGCTTCAGTTTTAAAATCCGTTTCGAAAACCTTTTCATTTTTTTGTCTTTCATCTTTGGTTCGACAATCCGTCACTTTGGAGACTCCTACGAAGCTCTTTGTGGTCTTCCCACCTATCCATGATTTTAAAATTTTCTTTTTCATCGAGAGCTCCATCCGTCAAGAGCATATCCTCTAAATAGTTTATTATAATTTCCTAATAATTTGATAATGGAGAAAAAAATAAATATACCAGCAGCTGCCTCGATGGTGCAAAGAATGTCGAAAGGAACGTATATTTAATTTTTGGGATTTTTTTTAATGTTTTCTTTTCATTACTAGAGTATATTCCTCTTTTAAGTGTATGATGTGGGCACCCCTTAATGCATGATAATTAATCCTACCAACTCTACCTACCACCTAGGACCAATTGCCAATTGACCGCCTTTCCTCTCAACCAATGACTCCTCCACCATGACATTCACATTGTATTACCAATGATGCCCCTTTGTGCACCTATGTGGCATGCACTTTACAAAAACTTATATATTCACTTCAACCGCAATGAAAACAACAAGATACACTCCAGAACCTCAATGTATTTCTCCTAGCACATCAAACATGGGGTCCTTCTATAATCAAATAAAAAATAGTCAATAAAAGATGCCACCACCTTGCAAGTTACAAAATCCTTTGTAATCGGTGTAGGGTATGTAAATCCAATAATTGCTCTGAAGTTGGGGCATATGTATGATATAGGCCCTCTCGTGTATGATATAACCTAAAATACCATGTCATTGCCTGTCATCATCATGACCCAACTCAGTTTGAAATCTTCCACCACTTGTATTTTAATCACCTCTTTTCCATCAGACAACAAATTACATCCCACTTTACTAACAGACAACAAATTTCATCCCACTTTATCAAAAGTTTACATGACAGAAATGCCTCACCCATATGTCATCTCCCCCATCTAATCTTTTGTGCACACAATGGTAAGAGACAATGATCATATATTTCTTGTGTCAGTGATGGTACAAAATGAAATTGTGTGTTCCTTTATACGACACAACTCCACATCTGATATGTGACTCGAATTGATATTATAATATTAATAATATGAGAACAAGACAAAAGTTTCGAAGTCAACATTTATATATACTAATTATAAATATAATTTATTATAATTGTATATACTCATTATATATAAAATTATATTATATATTTTTAACTATTATATATACATATGATTAATTTTTATAAATTTATATATAATAGTTAATATATTATTATATTAATTTACCATAGTATTAAATATAAATTATAATAATATATAAGATACCTGTAAAGCACACAATGCTTATAATATGTTTTAACTATAAACATGCAACTTAGGGCAGAATTTATATGAATTTTAGTCGCTTCTTTGCCATCAGTTTCGTACGACTTTTGAGATCAGTAACCAGCATTATTTAAGAGATGGCAGTGGCATGCGAGTCGCGATGCAATACTACTTTCCACACTCGTTGTAAGTTCTGTGACTGCTCTTTCGTAGTTAATCAACATTGAATATCAGTCTTAGCACGTCAAGTTTAGTTGGTGGCATGGCAGTCTTGCAAAATTGGAAAAATTGTTAATCAACATTTCAAATACTCGGTGATGAATTGTTCACATCAATTCTTTTCTTTCGTGGAGCCTGTATCGATTATATGACGGGCAAAGCTACTCGATAAGAATCTAGCTGTACTTGATTAAACCAAAAAGCTTACACGTCAAATTTAGTCAGTGGAAAAGTTATCTTATAGTACTTCTACCATAGATTAAAGTTGCATCTTGATCAAAATCTCAAATATTATGTATAAATGTGTGTATATTTCCAAATGGGTCTTATATATATGTTTATTAGTCTCGATGTATTAACTTATGCTTTTATTTCACTTGAACATGTTATTACTGCTTGTTATATTGTCTAATCAGATTACCTTTTTTGTTTGTTACAAAATATTCGAGCATTTTGTTCATATTGGTTGCAAAGTGTTTAATCGATGTTATAAAATAATATTATTTATTATAATCTGATTGGTTAAAAATTTTGCATGTTATTTTCGGCTTCGCATAAATTAAGGGAGTTGTGTGAATTTAGGGGTGTCAGAATTGCCATATTTTTGGCAATCAAAAAGTCTTACAGGGGATGGGAGGCCATTCTACCTGTTGTTTCAGACACAATAATCAAGACAAGATTTGTTTAGAATTTCAACAAATTCGTTTCTTGAAAGGCAAAAACGATCAATGTGCCTTCAAAACTTTCAATAGAAGGAAGACACTTGAAGTGATCCATTTCATATTGATCTTCAACCTACCAAGCTAAGGGTTTGTAGTGTGCATGGTGCACTTGGCTACCATGCATGTAATAAATATAAACATTAACCCTGCAAGAATTTTTGAAACACATATTATCTATGGCCACCAATTGCCCTGGGATGACCACGTAAGTATGAGTAACCCTCTGAGACAAACACAGAGTCTAACATTTTTTTGGATAAGAAAATAACCAATGCAAAAGCCCTAACTCTATGTAGTTAGCATACTCCCTTATTTAACAAAGCAGCTAAAACATTTATGTTCAATTACAGTGTCATCCTAAGGAAAAAAGGGTTTTGTTTGTTTAGATTTCTGTTTCATGTTGTTTTGCTTGTTTGGATTTGTATTTCTGTAATTTATACGCTAGTATAAATGTTTGTTTAAACTAAAAAAAATAATTTACTGTTGTTTTTAATAAAATTTGGACTCCTAAATCCAGTTTAAGCCATGGTTCCATGGAAGGCTTGTTGTGATTTTATCTTTTGATATAGATGACTAAAATTTATTTTTTCAATGCACTACTAATCATCCCGATTCCCACTTGCTCACTTATACACTTGCTTTCTCTCCACATTCGTTGCTCCATCACTCATACCAATCATCAAAGACTATCTCAATCTCGCCAAACAGGACAGAGGCAATGCAGGTATAGCATATTGGAACAAAGGGTATGGTAAGTTCTCAAAAGATATTTTAAAAAATGTTTTCCCTCTTCACAGGGCCCATGTTGCTTATTTGTCCTTAATTTATTTGCATAAATTTCGTCTTTTAAATTTTAGATGACAATACTGATGGTTTTACATGCTAGAAATTTAAGGAGCAATTATTTTATAAAGTATATGCTCTTGGATTTAGCGTGATAAGAGATTTTTTTCTCCGGTGTTTCTAAAGTTATTCGGCTTTCTCATTGTTTATATGGACAACTCTTTCATCCCTTTTTGTAGGCTATCTTCTTTCATGATGTCATTACCAAAATTATATTTGCAGGACCATACATTCATGCATCTATTACATTAAAGAAATATTATCAATTGTTGAGGACCTTGGCAGTCTGTTATGGACCTTGTTGCGTAGTTACTGCACATGGTAACATGATTCCAACACCCCTTAATGGTCTAGATCTCTACCCTTGTAGAGGAACTCGTATTCATTACCACTAATTAGAGTTTCATGACAGGGTTATATGCCGTGAGTTAATCCTTTTCCCCTGTCCCTATGAGGGATATCCTTTCACCTGGTGGGGAACATATATTAGATAAGAATTCTGGTTAATTTTGTTGATATTCAGGTTTACACATGTGGGTTTTGGACTATTCTGTAGGTAAGACTAAAATTATTAACCTTAATTATTTGGCAGTCCCTTTTTAATTTGTCTTCTTATGACCACTATGCAACTGTAAGACCATTAGCAGCGTCAGGTGGATGACTAGATCTACTCTGCCAATGTGGTGGCTGCTAATGCGATGAAGAAGGATGCTATATGTTTGCTTGTAATAAAATATTGCATTGGTTAGATTTTAACATATCAATATTTAATTTTAAATACACATGATAACACCAATCCAAGGTGCTTTGTTCTACCGTTACAATTTTTTTTGGTTTATTATAGCCCCTCTCAAATTGAGGTTTTATGTTACCCTGCATAAAGCATTCAATTTTTGGGATTTGAAAATTGAACAATTTACTTGTAAATATAAATTCAAATAAAAAAATGAATTTAATGTTATGTTAGATTTGCATTTATGTATAGTTATTATAGTATTTTTGAAATGGAGTTTTTAGTTTTAATTTTTTGAAATTTTAATATGGAATATTTTATTTGTAAGTACAAATCAATAACAAAACATTAAAATTGTTGTTTTTGGTGAAGGACTTAAAATTTATTAATTTATTGTGGTGCATCGTAAATGTAGGTTTTCACTTTGTTTGACATAGAACATGTTGATTTGTGATTCATGTGTAGAATAATTTATTTGCTAGTTTAAATAACTTCCAAGCTTTCTCTCAATGGAGGGAATCCCACTGTAGATCTTAACCTTGAATATCCATCTATTAGTCCCTCGACTTTTGACCTTTTTAGACATTCATCATTCACAAGAACCAAGAGCCCACACCCAATAGGTTTGTGTCTCCTATCATAAGGATTAGCAAAACAAACCCTTGTATCACAATATTGACACTGAACATCATATAACCAATAACTTGGAGGTGGTGTGCCATGACATCGAACCAAGCACCTTCAAACTATAGCCCGAGCAAGAAAAGGTTGAGACCCAAACTGAAGTAAAATCAAAAAAGGCAAGAGTGAGAATGGGAGTGAGGAATAGTGCATAAATCAACTCTCATATCAAATTTGATATTATCTTATTATTATGAAGTTACATGAGTTATAACAACTCGCTTATTTAAAAATGAGTAATTTAAGTAAAAAAGAAATTGTATGGATTAGATGATATACCTAATTCTAATATTGTGAAAGTTTATATATATTTATATATATATATATATATATATATATATATATATATATATATATATATATACTCTACATTCTATAATAATAAATGAAGTGTTTTATGTAAAATTCCAACCATTTTCTAGATTTAATATCAAATCAAAAATTTAGTACAATATGCTTTACTGAGTTTTGAAAGAGGATGATCAAATTGATAACTACCCAAACTGATGAGGAAAAATTAGTTTTGTGAAGACTATATATTATATTTTATATTTTTATCCCATTTAATAAAGTCTTCTCATAAATTTATATGATTTTTTGAAAAGAAGTGTCACTACTTCAAAGTTTAGTTGGTGGAATAGTAGTCTTGTATCTTTTCATATATCCCAAAGTAGCTAGGAAAACTTTTAATTACCTAGTTTGGAAGCCCCTATCGAAATAACTTCTCCCTTTCCTTTCACTTCAAATATAAATTATACCCATGATGTTTAATTTGAGTCCTTATAAATTCCATAATTATATGAATAATTTGAGTCATTATAAATTCCATAATTATATGAATTATTTGTGACTACCACTCTTGAAAGTTCCACTTCCACCTCCACCAACTATTATTTGACCAACACTTCCTTACTCAAAAACTCTTCAATTTATTACTATCACATTCCCTCCTACCAATAGACCTTGCATCCAAGCTCCTCCTACTAATATACTCATATTTGACAAACCTCAAGTTATTCTCCACAACACTCACAAATCACCACTATATAGAATCTCCTATTCCACCAAAACTCCACTTTATATATTTGACAATTATTGATAACATTATAATTGGTAGTGTATTCCTTAGGGTGTGGGTGGGATTATAAGTTGGGGCACTTATTACAGAGAGACCAAGGTTCCAATTTTATAGACATACCCCTGATCAACGTACACATGGTCAATTGGAGTTGTTGTAAGTTCCATAATCATATAAGTAATTAGAATCATTTTAAGTTCCATAATTATATGAATAATTAGTGTTTGCATAATAAACAACTATTCTATGTAATTAGTGAAAAATGTAAATGAACATAATTCCAATGGATATTATAAGGGTAGCATTTAGGGACTAAATTTTATGGTTGTACAAATGCATTTACATTTTCTAGCTATAAAATAAAAATTATTTATTTGGTTAATTATATCAAGTACAAGATGAAAATTTGGACATATAATTAAAAAATTTATAAATTATAATAAATATATAAATTATCTTTAATATTTATTTCTTCTACTATAAACTATATTAATATTAGAAGGGAAATATTAAATAAATAACTCTCATCAAAAAAATTAAATGACAGGAAAAGTTGATCATCAAATTTAGACCTTGGGTCACTAGCATTTAATTAAAGAGCGTCCCAATTATTTATTTATAGGCTCATCCACCATATTGAAAATACATGATGAAATAGTTTTCCTATATTTTACAACATACAAAATTGACCTACTTGTTCTTTAAAAAATAGCCAATTTTTATTTCTCTTTAATTAAATAATGAAAGTGTGAATGCAAAGATAAGGTTTTGACTCCTTGGAATCTATATTGGACACCATATTGGAATTTATATATAAAAAATTATTATTATCAATAATTTTATTGTTGAAGATGGATTATGAAGGGTGCTATACCAAATGTTAAATTTCTAAAAAAATCTTCTCATTTTTTTCAAAAATGCTTGTTATAATATTTTAGGTTATTAAAATTTTAAAATCTTCAATAATGATAATAATAAAGGGGGTTTTAAGAGGGGTAATATATAACAATACAATCTAAAATCAGAAATTAAAATAGACTAAGTTGAATTCTAAAATTTTTAGTAAGCAAGAATAAATATAAGAGTTTACCAACAAACTAATTGCAACGAAGAAACAACAATAGAGCAAATCCTCAATAATGAAGACTCCTCAAATTTCACTAAAGCTACAACACAATACCAAAATAAAACTAAAACTAGAAAAATACTTAACACCAAGCCCTTCAAGACCACCAAGTCACAAACACAACAAAAAGGCAGTAAAAAGTCATCCACTCCGAAATAACATAAAATTACTCAATAGTAATAGCTCCTTAAGTATCTAGATTTGGATTTGGGAATTTCCTTCAATCTTGTATAGTCACTCTATCACTTGGTTGGACCATTTTTTAACTTTGGGTTTTCTAATAGACACCAAATTCTAGCTTTTCTCATCCTCTCCACCCTTTTGGGTGGGCTCCATCTCAAATTCCACCAAATCCTTTCTAACATATTTTATATACATAAATCCCTCCCATAAATCAATCACCTTTAGATTACTTACATCTATCTCAGTATTCAAAATTTGAGTTTCAATTTATTTCTCTATAATAAGGGTATCGATCTTTTTCTCTCCTTCATGTTGTTGATCCTGATCCAAAACTTATAGGACTCCAATTTTTACATCCTCAAGATCTACAACATCTTCCAACTTCTCCATCATTAGAGTCTTCAATATATCTTCATTCCCTTCATGATGATCTTGGCCATGATCTTCCAAATCCTTAGACTTTTTAGCTTCAAGAGTTTTAGATATTTCTCCTCCTCCATCATTGTAGCGTCAGTACACACTTTGTTTTCCTCATGCTACCTCGAGTTCAAAGCATTCAAACTTCAGGGCCCAACTTGAACTATGCCCTCAGTTTCTTCTACCTAATTACTGATTGATATTATGGTTTTTAGCTCCTCTTCCCATTCTATGGCTGGTTCCCTCTCTACTTTAAGTTCTAAGTTTCTCTTTACCCTTTTCTCCTAGGGTGTGTTGATGTTAATAATGTCTTCCTTTCTCCTACACTCAAATTTATCTTGCTTTTTAAAATTATAGGTATTAGATTCATGATCTAATCTCTAGGACATTGAACAAAGAAAAGACATACTTCCATATTCTATCAACTGAAGCCTTTCTCCATATTCAGACATTAACATGATGGAGGATGGGAGGTATTTATTCATAAATATGATGACGTAGAATATAAAAAACACTAGTCTTCTCCTCGATTTAGTCACTAGATCAAAGGTGATAAATTGACCAAAAGAATTAGAAATACCCATCAAGACATCTTCTTCCCAAAATTCTAGTGGAAGCCATAATAGTTTCACCTATATTGGTCTTTGATTAAAATTATTTTTATCTAGATCCACACTTAGATTCAAAATTTTTTAGAGATAAGCAGGTTTTCCCTAAAAACCAGGGACCTCCTTACAGATCATTCAAAAAATCCTCTTGATTAGAGAAGGAAATAAAAAATAAATCTTTGATCAAGGTTGAGATCTCAACCTGTCCTTTGGGCTTCCACTCCCTATTAGCCCAATGTATAAAGGTATCAATATTAGGTCATCTTCCCTGAAACTTTCGAATCAAGACATTTGACTATTTTTACTAAGATTGATCAACAATTTTGTTATGTATTCATAGGAAAATAACCACTTTTCTACCATGGTCTTCAAACCTTGGGTCTTAACAGTGACAATCGATAGTTTTTTCCCAACCAGTATGTCTGACCAAGAACAAGAATAACATCAGGGATAGTTTCTCTCTTATTTTTGTCTAAAGGATCCCATCCTTATTTTATACAATTCCTATTAACAACATGCTCAAGGAAGGGGGAACACAGAAAGAGGAAAAACCAAGAAACATGTCTGATACAATGTTTTTCCTCCCCTCAAATGGTAAATAATCTATGTCCACATTCATCCCTTTTAGATCCTTCCTCTCTTAGTTAGTCATAATTTCTACAACAAATGTGGACTTGATGTTATCTACCTTACCATCCTCCTTTTCATGTGCCCCCGATTTGTGCTTCAATTTTATAAATCATTTTGAAAACCTTTTAATTCTTTTTGTCTTCCATCCTTGGTTCGATAATACGTCACTTTGGAGTCCCCTACAAAGCTCTGTGGTCTTCCCACCTATCCATGATTTCAAAATTTCTTTTTTGTTGAGATCATATCCTCTAAATAGTTTATTATAATTTTCTTATAATTTGATAATGGAGAAAAAAATAAATATACTAATTGTTTCCTCGATGGTGCAAGGAATGTCGGAAAGAATGTATATTTAATTTTTGGGACTTTTTTCTAGTAAGTGTTTTATTTTCATTGTTAGAGTATATTCCCCTTTTAAGTATAGAATGTGGGCACCCCGTAATCAATGATAATTAAACCTACCTACTCTACCTACCACCTAGGACCAATCACCAATTGACCACCTTTCCTCTCAACCAATGACTCCTCCACCATGACATTCACATTGTATCACCAACGATGCCCCCTTAGGCACCCACGTGGCATGCACTTTTCAAAATCTTTAGTACTCACTTCAACTAAAATGAAAGAAATAAGGTAGACTCCAGAACCTCAATGTATTTCCCCAACACATCAAACATGGAGTCCTTATGTAATCAAATAAAAAATATTCAATAAAAGATGCCACCACCCTACAAGTTGCAAACCCCTTTGTAATGGGAGCAGAGTATATAAATCCAACAAATTATCTAATGTAAGGGCATGTGTATGATATGATCCCTTTGGTGTATGATATCACCTAAAATACCATGTCATTTTTGGTCTGCATCACCACCCAACTCACTTTGAAATCTTCCACCACTTACATTTTTTAGTTTAATGCCTAAACCCATTCTAAGTTTTAGGTGGAGTGGCGATGTAGAATAATGTTGAGAGATGTTTATAGGTTATTGAGGACTTTGTAGTATTTAATAAATCTCATGAACCAAAACTCATGGCTGTCCTCAGTCAACACTTGAATATACTTTTTTGCTGAATTAATTCTACTCATTGACACATTCATATCCTTCACCTTTCCACTGGGATCACCACCTTCATACATTATACACAACCATTACTCTCCATTATCTAACACTGTAATTTAGTATGATTGCTGACACCATCTTAATTTTTGTTTATGAAGGGTTAAACAACAATACTTTTATATTTTTGGTGGAGGCGATGGTGGATAATGAGGTTGTGTGTTTGATCAAGGATTAGGTAGTGGGAAAGGGCAAAGCCATCCAAAACATACAAGTGTGAAAGATTCTAAGGGGATTTGAGTGGTAATGGTGAGGGTCAATGATAGAGTAATTCACATGGTATCATACACTAGAGGGTCCATATCATACACCATATCCAGGTTGAAGGCAATGACTAGATAATAATATGTAATAACTTAACATTTATGGAGCATTTATATAAACTTTGTAATAATAAACCAAACATTTATGCAGCATTTTGTATTTAGGTGTCTGGGGTATTATGAGATGCATGATATAGTTTATTGTCCCTTTAGAAAAAATCAAGGCTCTCTACGATATCTATTTATTATGAGGATCAAAGATGTGTAGCTCCATTTATCAAATAGATGATACAACATAAAATTAGTCTTCTAAAAAATCATAGCTAATATTTTGGTTTCGTAGTTCAACTTTATACTCTTTTCTTCAAACTCAATTTTAAAAACACAAACAAACACATAATTCTATTCAATGATCACAAATTATTAAAAAAAATATCTTAACAACTTTAATTTTGTTTTCATGTAATTTTGTAAATTTTTCCCTAGTAATGTGTTTTTTTTATAAATATTATGTTTATTATTAAACATTAACAAGAGCCGCGTATGTTTGCGTTTCTGGTTTGTTACTGTCACTCGGTGCCCATGGTCAAAGTGTACGAGGCTGCATTGCTGTCAAACAAAGAGGAGAAGATGAAAAAGTTAAACGAGGGGATTGCCATCTGTCATTTGGACACGACGCAGTGGAGTGCAAACCATGCGGCGTTGGTGTCGCTGGGACACAAGCCAGGCAAGATCGAAGTCTGCCACTGGATTTTCGAGAACGATCTCATTTGGGTGCCCCTGCCTGCTTAACATGTACATGCCATGCTGCATGCTCTTCTGCCAATCGCCGTCTTGCACTATTTAAATATCCCTTTTAAGTATCTAGTAAGTACTGTGTATAATATAATGATATAACGGTTAAAAAGGAAGGAATCTGGTTTAAAGCCTCGCCATGTAAATTATGACTGCGACTCGCCTGTGTGTGTGTGTGTTTTTTTTTGTGTCACGGTTTATATTGGGAATGGTAGAGCCTTTTCAAAAGATTATCAATGAAAAAAATCTTAGAAAAAAATGTTTTTATATTTATTATGTTGAAGGTGTTTTATTAGTATGTTGTTTGTTTAGATTTATTTTGGTATAAAAAAATTCTTTGTGGCACTTTGTATCATTTCGGTAAAGACTTATTCAAATGTCAATAAATTTATTGTTCGGTATTAGAGGTAAAAAGATTAAATTCAATGAAAGCATCATGATCGAAATCTCAAGTTACATTTTGATCAAAATCTCAGATATTGTATATAAATGTGTGTATATTTCCAAATGGGGCCTTATATATGCGTTTATTAGTCTCGAAGGGCTAACTTACGATTTCATTTTACTTGAACATGTTATTACTCCCTGTTATTTTGTCTAATCAGATTACATTTTTTGTGTGTTAGAAAATATTTGAGCATTTTGCTCAGATTAGTTGCAAAGTGTTTAACCGATGTTATAAAATAATATTATTTATTATTCAATGAAAACATCATGATCGAAATCTCAAGTTACCATTGATAGCAAGAGGGCTCTTATTATCATGTGAAGGATGTTCCTACCTTGCTTCACAAGGCCTATACTTTTGCTAGTTCAAAGGTTTGTTCATTATCTAGGAGTAGTCCACCCTTCTATTGAACTTTCTACAATTTTTTTTATTAATCAAATTATCTTTACCACTTTTTCTCTTGTATTCTAAATTAGGTTTCTACATATCAAACTTAGTCTACAGAAGATTGGGAGAGTCAATATTGGATTTGATGCAGATAGTGGAACTATATTCTTCAATTTTTCTCTTTTATTTTGGATTATTTTTCTCCTTATCACTTTATCTCTTATATACCAGATTAGGTTTCTCTATAGTTTAGTAGATATCAAATTCAGTCTACATAAGTTTGTAACAATCAAGGATGGGATTTGATGTAGATAGTGGAATTATATTATGACATCAATCTTATATCAAACCATGATCTATCAATCAAGAGCCTAAACTATGTATGTTGGGAGAGTGTCTAAAGGTACTTTTATTCGCTAAGTTGAGAGAGCTTGTTATTCAGCTGAGCCACTTGAACTTCATTTGTATAATTGAACTGCTACTACTTCATTTTATCCTATGCCTTATTTTATGATTCCATGTTCCAAATATGAATCCTTAGCTCTTTTCTCATTTGAGAGTAATGAGACTTAAAGGCTTCATCTAGAAGGTTGTTTTACTTTTCTAGCTTGGCCATAATTGTTGGATCATTTTCTTTTCCTTGAGAGATCCTCCATAATCCTTTGCTTTTTATAAGTTCAATCATATCTTGCTTGTAATATTCTTCCTTCATTTACAAGATTATAGTTGACAATTGTAACATTTGAGCAAACAAGTTCTGAAGTTTGTAGCTTTTTTATTTTTTGTTATATAGACATTCACAAATTTGTACATACAAGCATTAATAATTACAGGAAGAAACATGATTAGATATTCCAATTTTATAGCATTAACATTAGTGTTTTTTCTTTTTCGATCATGCATCTTAGTTTTTGCATCGAATGAACAAGTTGTAGTTGTTTCCATAATAGTTAGATCAACTCCAACGTCACTTCCCATTAGCCCTATTGTTTAATATGCATGATGAATGTTCAGAAAAGAATAGTTCAATAGATAAAGTAAACTATAATAAAATTAAAAAACATGGCCCATTCATATCAATGCTAAAAATAATATTTCTCTCATCATTAATGGTAAACAAGAATATAACGTTTTAAAAAAAAACCTCAACTAGTAAAAAAAAATGACCCATTCATATCAATGCTAAAAGCAATATGACTCTCCTCATTATTAAAAAACAAGAATATAACCTACTCGACAAGAATTTAAATGCCCTTCCTTTCCTTTTCTCAATAATATTGATTAATTTGTTTTTTCAACACATCCAAACTTACATGTCAAGTTTAGTAGGTGAAATAATAGTCTTGTACTACTTCCACCATAGACTAGAAAAAATTGTAGTCTTATACTTCTTTCATGGAATAATAATCTTGTACTACTTTCACCATAGATAGGAGACATTTTTAATCTTGTACTTCTTTTGTGGAATAGTAATCTTGCACCATAGATTTGGAAAAAATTGTATAAAAAAATCTTACACATCAAATTTAGTTGGTGGAATAGTAATCTTATACTACTTCCATGATAGACTAGAAAAAATTAGAATTTGGAAAAAATTGTATCAAAAAAAATTGTTAGTCAACATTTCGAATACTTGATGATTATTTGTTCCCCCACAATGTTCACATCAATTCTTTTCTTTTATGGATCCCGTATCAATCATATCATAGGGAAAGCCACTCGAAAAGAATCTAGTTGTGTTTGATTAAACCCATCATTTGACTTATAAATATGTCTTGTCTCTCTAAAAAAGTGTCAGATTAATTAATATTGGTGATGAGAATCATTGGGGATTGCTTTACTTCAAAAATTGTTGGCCTTTTCTTCACCACACTCACAAATACAACTCTTGTATATATATATATATATATATATATATATATATATATATATATATATATATATATATATATATATATATATATATATATATATATATATATATATATATATAGAGAGAGAGAGAGAGAGAGGGTAGCATAGTCTTTAGAGTGTGGGCGGTGTTGTAAGTTGGGATATTTATTGCATAGATATTGATATTTCAATCTTGTGGGTATGTTCATGAGCAACTTACATTTATGAAAGATGGATTCTTATGAACCATTACTCATGAAATGTGGGTCAACATAGGTTGAATCAAAAATATGCCACTAAATCTCAAAAGCATCTCACATAATTTGATGTACTATGCAAAACCACCACATATATAAACTATACTCATGATGTTTAATACGAGTCCTTATAAATTCCATAATTATATGAATAATTTGAGTCATTTTAAATTTCATAGTTATATGAATATTTTGTGACTACACTCTCAAAAGTTCCACTTCCACCTCAACCAACTATTATTTGACCAACACTTCCTTATGCAAAAACTCTTCAATTTCTTACTAGCACATTCCCTCCTACCAATAAACCTTGCATCCTGGCCCCTCCTACTAATATACTCATACTTGACAAACCTCAATTTCTTATTAACAACACTAGAAAATCACCACTATATAGAACCTCTTACTCCACTAAAATTCCATTCTATATATTTGACAATTATTGATAGCATTTGAAGGATAGTGTAGTTCTTAGGGTGTGGGTGGGGTTATAAGTTGGGGCACTTATTACAGAGAGATCAAGGTTCCAATTTTATAGATATACCCCTGATGAAATTACACATGTTTAATTGGATTTGTTGTACATTTCATAATTATATAAATAATTGGAATCATTGTAAGTTCCATAAATATATGAATCATTAGTGTTTGCATAATAACCAACTATTCTATGTAATTAGTGAAAAATGTAAATGAACATAATTCCAATGGATATTATAAGGATAACATTCAGGGATTCAATTTTATGGTCATATAATGGTAGTTACATTTTCTAGCCATAAAATACAATTTATTTATTTGGTTAACCATATAAAATACAAGATGAAATTTTGGACATATTATCAAAAAATATATAAATTATAATAAATATATAAATTATCTTTAATATTTATTTCTTCTACTATAAACTATATTAATATTTGAAGCAAAAGGAAAGGGAGAAGTTATTTTGATAGGGGCTTCCAAACTAGGTAATTAAAAGGTTTCCTAGCTACTTTGGGATATATGAAAAGATATAAGACTACTATTCCACCAACTAAACTTTGAAGTAGTGACTCTTCTTTTCAGAAATGAAGAGAAATTTATGAGAAGACTTTATTAAATGGGATAAAAATCTAAAATATAATATATATTCTTCACAAAACTAATTTTTCCTCATCAGTTGGGGTAGTTATCAATTTGATCATGCTCTTTCAAAACTCAGTAAATCATATTGTACTAAATTTCTGATATGATATTAAATTTAGAAAATGGTTGGAATTTTACATAAAACACTTCATTTATTATTATAAAATGTAGAGTTTATATATATATATATATATATATATATATATATATATATATATATATGTTTTATAAACTTTCACAATATTAGAATTAGGTATATCATCTAATCCATACAATCTATTTTTAACTTAAATTACTCATTTTTAAGTAAGTGAGTTGTTATAACTCATGTAACTTCACAATATTAAAATAATATCTAATTTGATATGAGAGTTGATTTATGCACTATTCCTCACTCTGATTCTCATTCTTGCCTTGTTTGATTTTATTTTAGTTTGGGTTTGAACCGTTTCTTGCTCGGGCAATGGTTTGAAGGTGCTTGGTTCGATGTCATGGCACACCACCTCCAAGGAGTTGGTTGTATGATGTTTAGTGTCAATATTATGATACAAGGGTTTGTTTTGCTCAGCCCTATGATAGGAGACACAAACCTTTTGGGTGTGGGATCTTGGTTCTTATGAATGATTAATGTCTAGAAAGGTCAGAAGTCGAGTGACTAATAGATGGATATGCAAGGTTAAGATCTACAGTGGGATTCCCTCCATTAAGAGAAAGCTCAGAGGTTATTTAAACTAGAAAATAAATTATTCTACACATGAATCACAAATTAACTTGTTCTATGTCAAACAAAGTGGAAACCTACATTTATGATGCACTACAATAAATTAATAAATTTTAAGTACCTCACCAAAAACAACAATTTAAATGTTTTTTTGTTGATTTATACTTACAAATAAAATATCCCATATTAAAATTTCAAAAAATTGAAAGTAAAAACTCCATGTGAAAAATACTATAACAACTATACATAAACGTAAATCTAACATGAACCTTAAATTCAATTTTTTATTTGAATTTATATTTACAAGTAAATTGTTCAAATTTCAAATCCCAAAAATTGCACGCTTTATGCAGGGTAACATAAAACCTCAATTAGAGAGGGGCTATATTAAACCAAAAAAAATTGTAACGGTAGAACAAGGCACCTTGGATTGGTGTTATCATGTGCATTTAAAATTAAATATTGATATTTTAAAATCTAACCAATGCAATATTTTATTACAAGCAAACATATAACATCCTTTTTCATCACATTAGCAGCCGCCACATTCGCAGAGTAGATCTAGTCATCCACCTGACGCTACTAATGGTCTTATAGTTGCATAGTGGTCATAAGAAGACAAATTAAAAAAGGACTATCAAATAATTAAGGTTAATAATTTTAGTCTTACCTATAGAATAGTCCAAAACCCACATGTGTAAACCTGAATATCAACAAATGGCCCAAAATTCTTATCTAGTATATGTTCCCAACCAGGTGAAAGGATATCCCTCATAGGGACAGGGCATATAACCCTATCATGAAACTCTAATTAGTGGTAATGAATACGATTTCCTCTACACGGGTAGAGATCTAAACCATTAAGGGGTGTTGGAATCATGTTACCATGTGCAGTAACTACGCAACAAGGTCCATAACAGACTGTCAAGGCCCTCAACAATTGACAAATATTTCTTTCATCTACATTAAATAGATGCATGAATGTATGGTATTACATATGTAATTTTGGTAAAAACATCATGAAAGAAGATAGCCTACAAAAAGGGATGAAAGAGTTGTCCATACAAACAATGAGAAAGCTGAACAACTTTAGAAACACCAGAGAAAAAAATATTTTATCACACTAAATCCAAGAGCATATAATTCATAAAATAATTGCTCCTTAAATTTCTATCATGTAAAACCATCAGTATTGTCATCTAAAATTTAAAAGATGAAATTTATGCAAATAAATTATGGACAAATAAGCAATAAGGGTCTTGTGAAGAGGGAAAACATTTTTTTAAATAAATTTTGATAACTTACCATACCCTTTGTTCCAATATGCTATGTATGCATTGCCTCTATCCTATTTGGCGAGATTGAGATAGTCTTTGTTGATTGGTATGAGTGATGGAGCAATTAATGTGGAAGGAAAGAAAGTGTATAAGTGAGTAGGTGGGAATCGAGAGAATTAGTAGTGCATTGACAAAATAAATTTTAGTCAACTATATCAAAAGATAAAATCACGACAAGTCGTTCCATGGAACCACGGCCTAAACTAGATTTAGGACTCCAAATTTTATTAAAAACACCAATAGAGTATTTTTTTAGGTTAAACATGTCAGGATCTTACAGTACAATTGATTACTTTTGTATAAGCAACTAAACACGAAATTGAAACCAGAAGTAATAAGTAACTAGAAATCAGAAACAAAAAAGAATAGGAGATACGAGAAACAATACAATCTTGTATTAAACTCTTCCAGAACGAAATACAATGAATAAATCTCTCTCTTCTCACACCTCGTAGATGTACAGTAATTCTCCTTCAAGAGTTCTCTCTCTCTCTCAATCAATTACAACCAACTCAATTACTGAATTGTTCTCTAGCAGATCTTCTTGATCTTGCACGTTTCAGATCAACTTAATCTTGCACCCTTGCGGATCTTCTTGATCTTGCTCCTTGCAGATCTAATTGATCTTGCTCACCTCTAATTTTAATACTACCACATGGGTCTCTTAAATAGAATTGAGAAGCAAACAATAATAAGAAAAACAAACTCAAGATTAATTTTAGTCTTTACATGCAAACTAGTTGTTCTCCTAAAATTAGAAACGCTGTCTAATTCTAGAAATGCACAGAAGTCCGATGTCGGTCTGAAGATGATCGATGTCGGCCGATCCCTAACTGATGTCGGTTAGTTCTGACTGATGTTGACCGATGCCGATCGACCCCTAACCGATGTCGATTGGTTCTGACTGATTCTACTGATGCCGGTTATTGTGTAGCTTATTGGTGAAGCTTTTAGCTCCACAACTCAACAATCTCCCACTTGGAGATAAACAGCTGCACCTGTACCTATATAGCAACATCCTCTAGCTTGTTTCTCTGGCTTGTTTCTCCCTCTGCAAGTTCCATCTTGAAGACCAACAAATGTTGAATGAAGATTCAACTTCTCCTTTATTATCGGCTTTGTTAACATATCAGTAGGGTTCTTATCCATATGGATCTTTTCTAGCTTCAACTGTCCATCTTCCAATACCTGTCTAATGAAGTGGTACCTAAGCTATATATGTTTGGTTCTTGAATGAAAGGCTGAATTCTTTACCAAATGAATTGCACTTTGACTATCACTGTACAATCTGAAACTCTCTTGCTCCTTTCCCAACTCTTCCATGAACCGAGTCATCCAAATCATTTCCTTGCTAGCCTCTGTGACTGCAATGTATTCTGCCTCTGTAGTAGACAAGGCAACAACCTTCTGCAACTTTGAAATCTAGCTAACCGCCGTTCCACCAATAGTGAACACATATCCTGTGGTGCTTCTCCTACCATCCAAGTCACCTGCCATATCTAAATCTACATACCCATGTAGAGAAGTGTTTGACCATCCATAACATAAATGCCTACTGCTAGTCCCTCTCAAATATCTGAGAATCCATTGAACTGCTTTCTAGTGTTTCTTTCTTGGATTGGCCATAAACTTGCTGACAACTCCCACTACTTGGGCAATATCTGGTCTAGTACATACTATTACATACATAAAGCTCCTAACTGCTGAAGCATATGAAACTCTACTCATGTACCCAACCTCATCATGTGATTTAGGACACTGTTCTTTGCTCAACTTGAAGTGTCCAGCCATAGGTGTGCTTACTGGTTTCGCATCCTGCATATTGAACCTCTCCAACACCAACCTGGCCTTATGTCTCATCTGTCCATTCTCTCCTTCCTTTAACCTATATACCCATTTGTTTTTTAGTGCTTTATTTCCAGCTGGCAAATCAACCAAATCCCACGTATGGTTCTCTTCCAAGGAATCAATTTCCTCATTCATGCCATGCTCCCACTGTTTCCTAGATTGTACTTGCATTGCCTCATCAAAACTTTTTGGTTCTCCACCATCAGTGAGCAACAAGTAGTATAAAGAAGGGGAATAACAAATTGGAGGTTTACTTACCCTTTCAAACCTCTTTATGGGTGTTTGAGACTCATTTATAGCTTGATGTCTGCCCAAATTTCCATTTGACTGTGACCGATCCCAGTCATCTCTGATCGATGTCGATCTGAACCCGACCGATGTCGATTCCACCTGATCGACGTTGATTTCAACCCGACCGACGTTGGTTTCCATCTGACCGACGTCGGTCTCTGTGTTTTTTTGTGAGTGATGATTTTTACCCGCGAGCTCATTTTGGATCATAACCTCTTCGAAATCAAGATTGCCCTGCTCAGAATTATTTAGCCTCTTGAGCTGATCACTGTACATCACCTCCTCATTAAAAATCAAGGCTTTCCATTTCTTAAATGTGTCAAAAACATCAAATTTCCTTTTTATGAAATAAACCCATGCCTTTCTTGTAGCATCATCAATGAAAGAAACATAATACTGTGATCCTCCAATAGAAGCTACCTGAGCTGGTCTCCACACGTCTGTGTGAACAAGCTCCAACTTGTGCTTCTTCTTTGTTGACCTAGTTTTGAGAAACCTCACTTTCTTTTGTTTCTCAAAAATACAATGCTCACAGAAATCTAGATCTATGCTTTTCAAATCTGAAGGCTTACCTTTTGACTTAAAAACATCCATTCCCTTCTCACTCATGTGACCAAGCCTACAGTGCCACAACTTTGCATCTACATCTAAAGTAGATCAAACAAAAGGAGAATAATCAGTAATACAAATAGATAAAGTGTACCTACTCTCTTACCTCTTGCTAATACAAGTGCACCCTTGGAAACTTTCCAAGATTCAGTTGTGAGAGTTACTGTGCAACCCTCATCACCCAACTTTCTTGTAGAAATCAGATTCCTCTTCAGGATGGATACATGCATGACATCTTTCAACACGCATGTGTTGCCATTCTATAATTTCATCTGCACTTTTCCTTTGCCAACAATTTTACATGGCTCATCATCCCCTAAATAAACTTTTCCAAAATCTCCATGGATATAATCATTGAAAAATTCTCTATTTGGGGTTGCATGGAAAGAGGCACTAGAATCTAAAACCCATGATTCTACTTTATTATCCAAAAAAAATATATGAGCATCCTGTGCAACAATACCTACAACTTCTACTTCTTTATTACCTTCATGCTGATCTTCTTTGTTATCCTTCAACCAACAATCTTTCTTTGCATGCCCTTTCTTTCCACAATTCCAGCAGGTTATACTTCTATTTCTAGATTTAGATCTTCTTCCCATCTTTGACCTTGATTTCCCTTGCTTGCCCTTCTCTCTTTGCCATCCCATGCTTTCAACACTTAAAGAATTACCTGATGTTTCCCCTGTGCTTTTGCTATAAATTTATTCATTTAAGATTACACTAACAATATCATCAACTTTCAAGATATTTGAAGCAGATGCAGTATTACTAACTGCCATTACCAAACTATGCCAACTTTCAGGTAAAGAGCATAAGATTAAGAGAGCCTTAATTTCATCATCAAAAACTATTTTGACTAAATTTAACTTATTTACAATTGTACAGAAATCATTAAGATGACTATATATAGATCCACCTTCCTGCATTTGCAAATTAAATAATTGCTTCATAAGATATACCTTATTCAAAGCTGAGGGCTTTTCATATAAATTTGATAAAGTATCCATTAAATCTACCATTGTCTTTGCATGTGATAAGTTGGAAACCACAGAAGCTTTCAGGCTCAACCTTATAGATCCAAGATCCTTTCTATTAAGAACATTCCATTCTTCATCTTTCATATCTGTGGGCTTACTTGAAACCCCACCCAACGGTAAATATAGATCTTTCTGATACAGATAATCTTAAATCGGCATCCTCCATAATTGATAATTTTTGCCATTAAATTTATCCATTCTTAGTTTACTTTCTTCTGCCATTGGTTTACTCCCACTCAATTAGAAACCCCTGTGAGTGATTTTTGTAATCAACAAACACTAACACGCTCTGAAACCTGTGCTTTGATACCAATTGTTAGTGTATACACATAGCTCTGATACCACTTGTTAGGATCTTATAATACAATTGATTACTTTTTTATAAGCAACTAAACACGGGATTGAAACTAGAAGTAATAAGTAACTAGAAATCAAAAACAACAAAGAATAAGAGACACAAGAAACAATGCAATCTTGTATCAAACTCTTCCAGAAGGAAATACAATGAAGAAATCTCTCTCTTCTCACACCTCGTAGATGTACAATAATTCTCCTTCAAGATTTCTTCTCTCTCTCTCTCTCTCTCTCTCTCTCTCTCTCTCTCTCTCTCTCTCTCTCTCTCTCTCTCTCTCTCTCTCTCTCTCTCAATCAATCAATTACAACCAACTCAATTACTGAATTGTTCTCTAGCAGATCTTCTTGATCTTGCACCTTTCAAATCAACTTAATCTTGCACCCTTGCAGATCTTCCTGATCTTGCTCCTTGCAGATCTAATTGATCTTGCTTACCTCTAGTTATAATAATACCCCATGGGTATCTTAAATAGAATTGAGAAGCAAACAATAATTAGAAAAACCAACTCAAGACTAATTTTAGTCTTTACATGCAAACTAGCTATTCTCTTAAAATTAGAAACACTGTCTAATTCTAAAAATGCATAGAAGTTCGATGTTGGTCTGAAGATGACCGATTCCGGCCAACCCCTAACCGATGTCAATTGGTTCTGATTGATGCTGACCGATGCCGGTCGACCCCTAACCGATGTCAGTTGGTTTTGACCGATTCCGCCGATGCCGGTTACTATGTAGCTCATTAGTGAAGTTTTTAGCTCCACAACTCAACAAAACAAACATTTATGCTAGCATATAAACTACATAAATACAAATCTAAAAAAGAAAAACAACATGAAACACAAATCTAGACAAAAAAAAACACTTTTTTCCTTGGGACGACACTGTAATTGAACATAAATGTTTTAGCTGGTTTGTTAAATAGGGGAGCATGCTAACTACATAGAGTTAGGGCTTTTGCATTGGCTATTTCCTTATCCAAAAAAATAGAGGGTTAGACCCTGTGTTTGTCTTAGAGGGTTACTCATACTTACATGGTCATCCCAAGGCAACGGTGGCCATAGATAACATGTGTTTCAAAACTTCTTATAGGGTTAATGTCTATACTTATTACAGGTATGGTAGCCAAGTGCACCCTTTACACTATAAACCCCTAGCTTGGTATGTTGAAGATCAATATGAAATGGAGTGCTCCAAGTGTCTTCCTTATATTGAAAGTTTTGATGGCACAATGATCACTTTTGCCTTTCAATAAATGAATTTGTTGAAATTCTAAACAAATCTTGCCTTGATTACTGTGTCTGAAACAACAGGTAGAATGGCCTCCCATCCTTTGTAAAACTTCTTTATTGCCAAAAATATGGCAGTTCTAACATCCTAAAATTCACACAACTCCCTTGATTTATGCAAAGTTGGAAATAACATGCAAATTTTTTAACCAATCAAGTTATAATAAATAATATTATTTTATAACATCGGTTAAACACTTTGTAACTAATATGAACAAAATTCTCAAATATTTTCTAACACAAAAAAGGTAATCTGATTAGATGATATAACAAGAAGTAATAACATGTTCAAGTAAAATAAAAACATAAGTTAATCCTTCGAGACTAATAAACACATATATAAGACCCATTTGGAAATATACACACATTTATACATAATATTTGAGATTTTGATCAAGATGCAACTTTAATCTATGGTTAAAGTACTATAAGATTACTTTTGCACTGACTAAATTTGAGGTGTAAGTTTTTTTTGGTTTAATCAAGTACAGCTAGATTCTTATCGAGTAGTTTTGCCCATCATATAATCGATACAGGATCCACAAAAGAAAAGAATAGATGTGAACAATTCATCATCGAGTATTTGAAATGTTGATTAACAATTTTTCCAATTTTACAAGACTGATATTCAATGTTGATTAACTATGAAAGAGTAGTCATAGAACTTACAACGACTGTGGAAAGTATAAGAATTAGTAAGATTGCATCGAGACTCGCATGCCACTACCATCTCTTAAATAATGCTGGTTACTGGTCTCAAAAGTAGTATGAAATTGATAGCAAAGAAGCGACTAAAATCCATATAAATTCTTCCCTAAGTTTCATGTTTATAGTAAAAACATATTATAAGCATTGTGTGCTTTACAGGTATCTTATATATTATTATAATATATATTTAATACTATGGTAAATTAATATATTAACTATTATATATAAATTTATAAAAATTAATCATATGTATATATAATAGTTAAAAATATATAATATAATGAGTATATACAATTATAATAAATTATATTTATAATTAGTATATATAAATGTTGATTTCAAAACTTTTGTCTTGTTCCCACATTATTAATATTATAATGTCAATTTGAACCATATATCAGATGTGGAGCCGTGTCGTATGAAGGAATACACAATCTCATTTTGTACTATCACTGACACAAGAAATATATGATTATTGTCTCTTACCATTGTGTGCACAAAAGATTAGATGGGGGAGATGACATATTGGTGAGACATTTATGTCATGTAAACTTTTGATAAAGTGGGATGTAATTTATTGTCTGATGGAAAAGAGGCGATTAAAATACAAGTGGTGGAAGATTTCAAAATGAGTTGGGTCATGATGATGATGGGAAATGACATGGTATTTTAGGTTATATCATATACAAGAGGGCCCATATCATACATATGCCCCAACTGAAAGAAATTGTTTGATTTATATACCCTACACCCATTACAAAGGAGTCTGTAACTTGCAAGGTGGTGGCATATTTTATTGACTATTTTTTATTTGATTACATAAGGACTCCATATTTGATGTGCTGGGAGAAATACATTGAAGTTCTAGAGTGTATCTTGTTGCTTTCATTATGGTTGAAGTGAATATCGAAGTTTTTGTAAAGTGCATGCCACATAGGTGCATAAAGGGGCATCATTGGTGATACAATGTGAATGTCATGGTGGAGGAGTCATTGGTTGAGAGGAAAGGTGGTCAATTAGCGATTGGTCCTAGGTGGTAGGTAGAGTTGGTGGGATTAATTCTCATGCATTAGGGGGTACCCACATCATACACTTAAAAGAGGAATATGCTTTAGTAATGAAAAGAGAACACTTACCAAAGAAAAATCTCAAAAATTAAATATACATTCCTTTTGATATTGTTTGCACCATTGGGGCAACTTTTGGTATATTGATTTTTTTCTCCATTATCAAATTATCTGGAAATTATAATAAACTATTTAAAGGATATGCTCTTGATGGATGGAGCTCTCGATGAAAAATAAAACTTTAAAATCATGGATAGGTGAGAAGACCATAGAGTTTCGTAGGGGACTTCAAAGTGACGGATTGTCGAACCAAGGATGAAAAACAAAAAAAATGAAAAGGCTTGCGAAATGGATTTTAAAACTAAAGCACAAATAAGGGCATACGACAATGAAGATGATAAAGTGGATAACATCAGGGCCACGTTTGTTGTATAAATTTTGACTAACTAAGAGAGGAAGGATCTAAAAGGGATGAATGTGGACATAGGTTTTTTGCCATTTGAGGGGAGGGATAATGTTGTATCGAACATTTTTTTTGGATTTGTGCCTTCTATTCTTCTCCCCTCCCTTGAGCTTGTTATTAAAGGGAATTGTAGAAAATAGGTATTGGATCCTCCATATCTAAATAAGTAGGGAACTATCCCTGATGTTGTTCTTGTTCTTAGGCATACATAGTGGTTAGGAAAAAACAAATGATTGTCACTATTGAGACCCAAGGTTTGAAGACCATGGTGGAAAAAGGGTTTATTTGCCTATGAATTCCTAACACAGTTTTTGATCTATCTCAGTTTAGATGGTCAAATGCCTTGATTCGAAAGTTTCATGGAAGATGATCAAATATGGATACCTTCAAATATTGGGCTAATGTGGAGTGGAACACTAGAGGACATGTTGAGATCTCAACCCTAATCAAAGATTTATTTTTTATTTCATTCTCTAATCAAGAGGATTGTTTGAATGAATTGTTAGGAGGTCCTTGGTTTTTAGACAAAACCTGCTTATCTCTAAAAAAATAGAGTCCAGGTGTTGATCTAGACAAAAATAATTTTAATAAAATACCAATATTGGTGAAACTATCAGGGCTTTTGCTAGAATTTTGGGAAGAAGAGGTCTTGATGGGTATTGCTAATTCATTTGGTCAGTTTCTCACCTTTGATCTAGTGACTAATTCTAGGAGAAGACTAGTGTTTGTTAGATTCGATGTCAATATATTTTTGAACAAAGAGCTCCCATCCTCCATCAAGTTAATTCCCAAATATGGATAAAGGCTTTAGTTAGAATAAGGAAGTATGTCTTTTCTTTGTTTGGTGTCCTAGAGATTAGATCATGAATCTAATACCTGACATTTTAAAAATCAAGATATATCTGAGTGGAGGAGAAAGGAAGACCTCATTAACATCAACACACCATAGGAAATAAGGGTAGAGAGAAACCTAGAAATTAAAGTAGAGAATGAACCAACCATAGAATAGGAAGAGGAGCATAAAACCACAATACCAATGGGTAATCAGGTAGAAGAAAATGAGGGCATAGTTCAAGGTGGGCCCTAAGGTTTGAATACTTTGAACCTGAGGCATCATGAGGAAAATAAAGTATATACCAAGGCTACAATTATGCAGGAGGATAAATATTTGAATGTCTTGAGGGTAAAAAGTCTAATTATTTAAAAGATCATGACCAGGATCATCATGAGGGGAAAAAAGATATCTTGGAGACTCTGATGATGGAGAAGGTGGAAAACATTGCAAATCTTGAGGATGGAAAAATTAGATTCCTATAAGTTCTGGATCAAGATCAACAATATGAAAGAGTGAAAAAGATTGATACCCTTGTTTTAGAGAAACAAATTGAATCTCAAATTTTAAATACTGAGATAGATGCAATGAATCTAAAGGTGCTTGATTTATGCGAGGGATTTATGTATATGGAATATGTTGGAAAGGAGTTGGTGAAATTTGAGATGGATCCCACCCATGAGGGTTGAGAGGATGAGAAAAAATGGAATTTGGTGTCTAATAGAAAACCCAAACTTAAAATAATGGTCCAACCAAGTGATAGAGTGACTATACAAGATAGAAGGAAATTCCCATATCCAAATCCAAATACTTAGGGAGCTATTACTATTGAGAAATTTTATGTTAGTCAGAAGTGGGATGCCTTTTTACTACTTTTTTGTTGTGTTTGTGACCTAATGGTCTTGATGGGCTTGGTGTTAAGTGGTATTCCATTTTTAGTTTTGTTTCAATATTGTGTTGTAGTTTTAGTGAAATTTGAGGAGTATTCATTATTGAGGAGATGTTCTATTCATTCTTCATTACAATTAATCTGTTGGTAAACAATTATATTTATTTTTGCTTACTAAATTTTTTAGAATCTTGCTTAGTCTATTTTAATTTTTGATTTTGGATGTATTATTATATCTTACCCCTCTTAAAACACGCTTTTATCAATATATATATATATATATATATATATATATATATATATATATATATAGAGAGAGAGAGAGAGAGAGAGAGAGAGAGAGAGAGAGAGAGAGAGAGAGAGAGAGAGAGAGAAGAATTATATATATATATATTTATTATTATCATTATTGAATATTTTAAAATTTCAATAACCTAAAAAATTATATATAAAGAATGAAGAGTTGTATTTGTGAGTGTGGTGAAGAAAAGGCCAACAATTTATGAGTAAAGCAATTCCTAACAATTCTCATCGCCAATTATAATTAGCCGAACACATTTTTGGAGTTACTTTGCCCTGTGCCTTTGATATGATTGATGGTTGGGTTTAATCGAGTAGCTTTGCCCTGTTCCCATGATATGATAGATGCGGGCTCCATGATAGAAAAGAATTGATGTGAATAGGGATTGGAATAAAATTTTAACTTGTGTTCTAGTTGAAGAAGTAAAGAGATACTATTTTGTTTATTCCTTTATAAGGTTAAAAGAATGGTGTGATTCTTGACCTATGTATATCCTGTTAACATAACATTGTTTCCTCTTAACTAGGAATGTAATAGAATAAGTTAAGCTATGAATTATGATACTAGTTATGAGTTTATAGTAGTAACTTAATACAATTACGGATTGGTTGTATGATCTCTTTTGTATGTATGATGATATATCAAAAAAAATTTAGCATGTAATTTTTTTCTGTGATCTATTAGTATGGAACCTTGCACACTTTCTGGAGATCATTAGATCATAAAAACTTGAGGGAAGAGTGGTAAATTAAGAACATGAGTTCTAAGCAATAGGAAGGTATCCTAATTAGATTTATATTGACTCAATTTTTACTAAGTAGGATTTAATAGATGGACTTGTCAAATCCAAGATTTGATAGGTGAATCTTGTCAAATTCAGTCATACAACCATACATATGTATAATGTGGATAGGTATTCCATGATTTTGTATAAATTATAAATGTAGAATTTTTATTTCCTACTCATCTTCATACTTGTTAGGAGTTCTGTGTAGTAGTGATAGTATTGACATGTTATACTTATCTGAAGCTATGCTGAGTAGTGATAGTATTAATTTATAGACATTTTTTTGCTAGATTTTCTAAATAATTTATTCAAAATAAAAAAAATAATCTCTGGGTTAAGAAGATGTGTTAAGGGCTAAATTTTTAAATGGAACTCTCCCTGGTCATTTATGATGATCTTGTGTGCTCTTAGAAATTTAGTAAAACTTTCACTAAGACATGAAGGACCTTTTAAGGTAACAAAAATGTTCATCCCTATAGTATATAGGCTTTTCCTAATGATTCTAGACCCCAAGATGGTCATGATAGAATCAGTCAACGTAAGTAATACTCATAATTTTATTTACTTAATTTGAAGATGTCTTTGAGTAGGGTCTTGTGGGATCAAAACTCTTTGAATAGTGCAACTTGAAGGAATTATGGTGAGTTCTATAGGTAATTTCCTAATTATTTGTGATTTTGACATAGTAAATCGTGTTGTTGCTTTGCTAAGAAATCTTTTTTATTTAGAATTTATTTTTGAATAAGAGTCATTAGGGATGATGACTAGCTTTAGGGGGGAAGGATGTTACATTATGATTCCTCGTCATATAAACTTGCTAGAATATCCATGGCTATCTGTAAGTAATAAATTTATATTTGGTTATATTTTTAACTAAGCTTAATATTATGCTATTTAGAGATATTATTGCTTATGATTATGATATATTATTGCTTATGATTATCATGTGAAAAGATCTAATTACATGTGTGTTGTGAGGTGGACACAGGGGAATTCTTCCCTTGAGTGTATCAAAGGGAAAACATCATCAAAGAAGATGATGTCGATGGAGACATTGTTGGTCAACAGATAGCTAACGCAACTAGTTTATCTATGACAAGTGTTGAACAAGGAAATAAATAAAATTGAATTTACACTACTTAATATATAAAATAAATTTTTAGAGAATTTTTCAAATTGCGTTGTTATATAATGTTATTGATAGTAAGGTATTTTCATTCATAATTTTGAATTACAATGTTTTGATGAATGGGTACTATTGAAAAAATATTTTTTCCTCAAATATTTTTGCTGCTATGAATTTCTCCCCAAAGGTGTTTTCTACTATGAGTTTCTCAAAAACAACTTAATCTTTAAAGTTCAATATAAGTTAGTGTGTAACATAGAATATAAAAATGGTGACATAAACTTATTTTTAATAGCATATTAGTAATTTTACTTATTGAAAACTGATTATTATATTGACTAAATATTTCAGATCTTGTTCCACTTTGAAAGAATTTTTTTCTATTGGGAGTAGAAGGATTCTTGTTTAGAGTTCTATAAACTATTGAATTTAGATTGCTAACCAAACATCCAAATATTTCATATTCATCTTACCAATTTTTTATTACTATGTTTAGCCCTAACTTGTTTAATATTTCAAGGAAATAATTGAATATTGGGCTGTGGTTTACTTATTTGAACTTAAGAGTATTATATCATTCAACACTTTGAATGGCTATGTAATTTGGAATTTATTTTTATGTCGGGGATATCACAGTGTCAAATTAACAATAAATTTATCCAATTGAATAAATGAAATAGTGTGTCAATATACATAAAAAAAACATGCAAAAGGTTCTAGAAAAGTACACGAACTTTTATGATACATAAAAAATATTGTTCACATGCAATAAAACATGATTTATTAGCAACAAAAAAGAACCAATTTTCTTTGTATTTCCTAGCAGATGGTAATTTAATGACACACTACATTCATATAATAAAATATTCATACACTTATGTACATGGTTAGATCATGTCCACACTCAAATATGTGTCACTCTTTGGAAACATACAAAATAATAATCAATGACTTTGATTGAGTTATATTGATACTATTACATAATTTGTATTTATTACAAAAAGATATATAAATAAAAGCAATTTCATTAAATTTTATGGTAAGATGGAATTATTTTGAAGTATAAAAGTGATTGGTAATTATAACATATTATTGACTAAGTTACATATTTATAGGGAAGTTGATTAATTTTATAGTCACTTGGAATTGTTTGTGTATAATATACAAATAAAGGTAATTATTTTTTGAACTTATAAATAACATTATTAGACTAGTAAGTTGACTAATTAATATATTTAATAAAGATAATATTTCCACTCGGTTTTTAACATATTTAAATGAAAAATTTAGTCTACAATCTTACTCATTTCATTCTCTCATCATGATGATGGTAACATGATATGAAATGTCAAACTAAAAAAATTACACATTTTTTTGATAAATCTTTGTCAACATACTTAAATTTATAGATGAAATTCAAATCAACCAAACCTAAAAAAATTGATTATTTTAAAAAATATTCAAATTATTTAAATAATGGCTTATGCATATAAAATGGTTAAAATGGTCACATTGATAATTGTCATTCATGTGTTTTCATTTCATACTATCAATCCTATGAATTGAGAATGACATTGTATCTCATTCATATACCATACAGTAGTTTCTTATCAATCTAGGTTCATTTTATGCCCCTGGTCTATTAATATGCTATTGAGTTGTCTCAACCATGAGAACCTCTTTTAGACACGTGGTCTATTTTTATTTCTTCACATCCTCACATTGAAAAACTTTGTTGTGTATCATTGACCCTATATGAGGTGCATAATAAGTGATAACATGAATATTTAACCTTAAATTAGATGAGGATCCTAATGTAGATAACATTAAGAATATATAAATGACTATGCTCAAGGGTGATAAATAGATTTATAGTAGGCCAATTACTTTCGAACTTAGATAAATAATATTTTGATTTCAACTACTAAGATATGATAAAAATATTAAGTACAAATAATTATTTATATCATAATAAATGCAAAACAAGATTACTTAGCTAGTTTACTAAGTGCATTTAGATCTAATATGGAATAGGCTAGAAATAGACTGGATCTAGATTCTAGATCAGTCGTCAAATTTTTCAAATTTTATATTTATGGCCTCAGACACTTGTGTCTATCTTAGATGGTTACATTGAAGCTTCTATTTGTCTTGGATGTAAGTGTCCAATACAAACTACCTACTAGTATATAAATGATAGCCTAAAATATTATAGGTTTCGTGTTGCCTTTGCTTTAGTTCATTCAAATCTAGATCATGGATTGTCAATATTATCAAATCATAGAAACCATATCTCTTCATATTTATAGTGAGCTTGGGGAAAATGGGGTTAGTGGGCTCACAGTGTTGAGCTAACCCCAAATACCCCTCTATGAGTGGGTGTTTCCTATATAACAGCTACTCTAAAGAGGGACTCAAACTAATGTGTTTCTCCCCTAAGGGTGAAATATGTGAAAGGTAAGTACAACAATGACCTAGCTTGTAGCTTGGCAATTATGACTCATGACATACTCCTTCAGTACTTAAAACATGTAGATGTGTTGTTCCTATTATTAATATGGAAATAAGAGAAATAGGGAAGATTTTATCACTTGAATGCTTGATTTAATGCTTTTAGTAATTTTCATTATGAGAGGTATGAATTTTATAGGTGGATAAATTAGGATTGATCATGCATATATACCAATATTATCAGGAAATATTTCACTTTAAATCACTTAGGCCAACCATAGGGACACGTTACATGTGTAAATTAGATGTATTTAAGGCATTGGACACTTGTGTTGACACATGACACTTGCATCGATATAGGCATCTGACTGAGATGCAAGTGCCCAAGAAGATGAAAATTAGGCACATGTCCAAAACTTGAAAAGATAGAGGATATGTAGGTTTATATCATTTTGGTCAAGATAGAAGGCATTGGTCAAGAAAATGACATCGGTCAGATTAAAATATAAGTAATAGGCATAAAGAGATAATAGATGCGAGCCTTTTGACAATGGGAGAGGTTTAAAACTAAGAGGAAAAACCAAGGTCTAAATTTTACAAGTACAAGGCTGAGGTGTTATATAATTCATATTTAGTATCTACAATGACACATTACTTACTGATAGTATTTCCTTGAAATGTCACATTAAGAAACCCCTTCTTGATGCTTTTACATGATGTGGATGTATTAATTAACATTATTTTGAGCCATGTATCTTATTTTCATAGAATATTAAATTTTTATTTTAAATTCAAAGTTTTGTCCATGCCATACATCACTTTATCTAAACTTTAAAGTTTTTCATGTTTTTCGTAACTTTCACATACTATGCTCAATGTGGTAAGTTTGATTAGGTCATATTAATCCAAACGATATACATTCACATTATTTATAGGGTTTTTCATTATAGTATTTATCATAATAAAATCAAAACCATAGAATATTATGCTCATATACAACATCAAACATCCACATACATCTTGTGTGACATCGACTGTACTTCATGGCATCTCATTGAAATGGACATAAATGTATAGGCATGAAGAAGATATGCATATATTGATATTTTATATTGTAATTAGTCTTAAAAATGAATTTTGAGGAATTATCCTACTATCTAATATCTTTATATATTTAACTCAACCTGATACTAGTATTATATGTATTGAATTTATGTTTCATTTATTAATGATAAATGAATCAAGAATTATTCTATTCATTATGTGTTATCGATGTTTTGTTTCTTTATTTTGAATTAATAAATGTATTTTGAACTAAACTAAGAGATAATTCCTCTATATAACATCAATACCATGAGATAATTCAACTATGAATGAAATCATAACATAGCACAAAGTTTAACATGTCAAAATGCATTCTCATTCAAAATTATTCACCATGAAGGATCAAGTCTAAGTGAGAAATATTTTTATTGGAAAACATGAATAGTTTTAAGATATGATCAAGTGAAAAATCACCATGCAAATTTGTGCTACTACCTTAAAATCTTATACTAAAAACCTCAACTCGATGCATGTGTAGTGCATGGTTGAGATTAAGTGAGATTATAACACACAGAATCATCTCATAGAATTTTAATGACTATGTGAAGAAGTAATTAATAAGAATAAAAATGACATATTAAAAATTTATATTGAAAAAAAATGTTGTGAAGATGTGCAAATAAATACAAGTGTCTTAGAAGTGAATATTTGTAAAAATTAAAAACTAGAAACACTGTGAGAGATGCGAACAATGAAAACTCAAAATAATTGGCATCATCTTGCATTAATTTAGCCTCGTGTTCATGTAATATAATTTGAATACCTAAAAACAAGGATTTAATAATTTCAAAACCAAGAAACTTATTAGACCAATGTAGTAAAAGTGGATTTTTTTTTTTTTTGCCCATAGTCTTATTTTTGCCAAGAAACTTATTAGACCAATGCAGTAAAAGAGGAGAAATTAGGTTCAATCTTGAGATAATTTATTAATTAGAAGGATGCTATGATGTTTTAAAAAATAATGTGGGGTGTGTGGTTCCACCAGGTGTGCCAATGGTATCATATGATTTCACAGGAGGTTAGTTTATTGTTAGCATGAAAATCAAATGAAAATAATATAAAAAGTAGCATCCTGGGCACATGTCCTCAGATTGGGCAAGGTTTAGGAAGTGAAAAATAAATAAATATAAGACTAAATCAAATGAATAAGCTTTATTCATAGATGTCTCCAACTATCCATAATTCAAGTTTAGATTGCCATGGATACAAAGCTTGAGATATTTGGTAATGTTGTGAATCTATTTAGATGACATCTCCCCTTGTGTTATGCATGATTTATTAATTAATTGAAGAACTTGGTTGAATCTTTCTTGATTATTTGATAGCATAAGTTTATCACAAAAAGCTTGTTTATAATGGAGAATGACCCTTCTATTTATATATTTATCCTTTGGATTTGGATTGTCAATCTTAGATCAAGATGTGTGGTTGAGAATAAGTCCATTTTGGAGGGTTTTTGCCATTAATATTTAGGGATGAGTTAGCATTTATTGAGGCATGGCTTCAATTTATGGATCATGGGTTGTATTTATGTTGATATTTTTAAGGTTTGACTTTTGAATATTTGAAATCAATTGTAATTAACCACTTGAAAAGTGATGTTATGATGTGAAGCATAATTAGATTTAATAATTTTATGTGAGTCTGGATATTCCAGAAAGTTATGTATTTTTTTATTAAGGATAGATTAACCATCTATTTTGATTCGATTAGCTAATTAATCCTGGAATGATTTTGTGTGATTTTTGCAATGTTGAAAATGGAATAATTGTTCAAATTAAATGATCCAAAATGACACTTGCAAAGTAATTATTTGATTCAAGATGTATTAGATGAAGTTAATGCTTTTATATAGTGTATTGTCCCAATTAGGTATGCACTAATGTGTCACATAATGTGCACATAAATTATGCATATGATTTACAGTGTTTTAACTAATTTATAGACCAATTTGTGTGTTATTACAGGAAATAATTCTATTTGAAATTTTGGTATGGAAGTGATGAAAATGGAGTGTTTATAGAAATAATTATCAAAATATACAACGGGGAACAATAAATATGTCATATGTTGTGGAGCTCTCATTAGAAAAGAGTGGTAGAGTATTTTTAAATTTGAATTTTTTACATGGGAGTGGGGGTGGGTATCCAAACTTGTAGCTAGAAATAATGAAGATGATTGTGATGAACATACACAATATTTCATTGATGAATATAAGAATAGGTCCTACATGGGGAGATTGAGTTGGTCTTCAAGACAATAAAGGATTAGCTAGGATATACCTTCATCAATCTTCTTTGTGATGAGAAGATTGAATACTTTAGAGATGGATTTGGAGATATGATTGATGTCTTGTTTGATACCCTATCAATCGGGTTGAAAGACTTTTTTCCTAAAACAATACATATACTAGTGCCATTGATGCAAATTTAGAGAGGTTAAAGAGTAGCCTAACATCAGTTTTGGTTCACCTTTACCCATTAGCAGTGAGGTTGGCCTTTAGAGATGAGGAAGATGTCAGTTTTGGTTGAATTTTATCCATTAACAGGGAGGGTTGCCTTTAGAGATAAGTACCATGGGTATAAAATTGAATGCCTATTCTATAAGGGTCCTTTTTGTTGAAGCCTATAGAGACTCGATCATTGTTTACAAAAAATAATCCAATATTTGGAATTTATTTTCTATATGAAGGTGATACCTAAGGAATTAATCTAAATATAATATAATAAATATTAGTATCTAATTATGAGTATTGTTGGTAAAAATATCTTACAAAACTTTCCTAAATGATATTCATGCATCCCATATATTATCTAAATCATAATATGCACGCAAAGAACACCATTAGACATGAATAGCATAACACAAAGTGAAATCTCATCAATGTAATAGATTTGTCTATTGGTGAAAGTTCTTAGTGCATAAAACAATAAAGTAAACATTCAAAAAATTATGTTACCTATTAAGGAATGTAATGCCTAATTCCTATGACCTTATTTAGAGGTATAAACATTGGTAAGATAACCCTAAAATCAAAGACTCCATTCTTGTCCTCTTAGTCCTTTACCTAGTTCTGAAATTGGCCAACACATGTAAACTCTACCTTTGACTATAGAAATAAATACCTTCAAAAACTATGTCTATTGATTAACAACCAATGAACATGAAAAGGCGGAGAGTACATTGTTGATCCATTATTTGGATAGATTTATGAGGCTTTCAACAATCAAATTTATTGTAAAAATATTCATCTAAAAATTATTCATTAACTTAAGAATTTTTATATAAAAAATGAACAAATATACATTCTAGAGGGATTAAGACAATAAAAGCTTACTATAGAGTTGTATTTTGTGGGCTTGGGTGCACATTTTGGAAGAGAAAACATTTGACCTGGGGGCTTGGGTGCACATTTTAGAAGATAAAAAATTTGACCTTGTGCATGAAAGGATATTTTGGCCACAAACGAGGATAGATGCCACCAAATTTGTCTTAGCTTATAGAATTTGCCAAATAGTAAATAATGGGCAACAAAATACAGGTTTGTATAAGCCTTAATTAATGCTTTAAAAACCATGGACTAACATCACCATGGCCTTCCTAAAACTATAAATAGTGATAGGTATACAAAATTATTAAGTAATTTTTAAAAGACATCGTGGAGGAATTTAGACAACATGTCATATTACAGTTCAACTTTCTATCCACCAGAAGATGGTCAAACTCAATTAGTACATAGAAGCTTTGGAAATCTACTGAGAAGTCTTAATATTGTGAATCATAAATGAGGGGACTAACAATTTGTTAATCCTAAATGATGAGACTTACCATTCAAACAAGTTGAATTTTCCTATAACTACAACATTGACATATCCATTGGTAAGTCCCCATTTCAAAAAAATTATGGTCAAAATACAAAATGTGTATTGGGAATATTTTATTATCAAAAAGGAATGTGAATTAACAAATGTATTTTTTTTGTAAACACATCTATAACATTAAGAAGTAGTCCTAATTTTTTTTAATTAAAATAAATCATGAATACAAGGTAAGATTAGATAAGAAAATCACTGTCTAAATTACAAACATCGATAACAAAATCCTGACATCAAAAAATCTAGTACATAGAACAAACTGCAAAATAACTTCCATGTGTTAAAACATAGGAGATAATAGTAGATCAAAATAGAGATGTCAAATATATTGGTATTTAAGGAACCCTTCTATATACCATATTTTCTCTAGAAAACCCTACATGGCACAGACATTTACATCTCCTATTTCAACATAATGAAAAAAAATGTCAAATAAAAAACAAACCTGCACTAACCTCACCTTGAAATCTGAAATTTGATCTGAATAATCTCAACATACATGTCTTTCCCTCCTCTCTACATATATATGGAAGTAGCATCCCTTCACTACCATTTAGAATGCATCGAACTCCCACTGTCCTTCCCATCCACATAAGTCTTCTACATGAGATGCCTATTAACCAAAAATAAAAAGTTGTGTGGTCCTAGTAGAGAATGGTTATCATGCTTGGAGAGACATGAAATATCTCATAACATGAAATTTCTCTAATGAATGATGGTACTATAAATAATATATTTTACTCCCATTGTTAAAAATAATGTTAATAGCTTTTTATAAACTTTAGGCATTCTCCACCATACAAATCAACAACATGCGATTAGGGGGATAAAAATAGAAAAATCATGGTTAAAGCCCTATGGGTGCATTGGATATCCCTTTGGGACTAATAATCTTAGTTTTCTTGGACTATATAACCAAACAAAACCTATTTACATGACCATATAATATTTCAAAACATCAAACTACATAAGTTAATAGTTTATGAATAAACTATTGACTAAAAAATAATAACTTATTTGAGCTAGTGACATAAAAGTTAATTAAATTAAAATCACACAATTAAAAAATATATAATTTTTTAAACAATTAAGACTCTAAAAAACTTTAGAATTAAAAGAAGACCAAAAACTTCAACACAATAGTTTCAATAATGTTAGCACGACCAATGTTAATGAATATGGTAGATGAATCTACATGTTGATTCAGTTATTTTGTATGAATATGCATGTGGGATTGATGTGGAGAATGGGTCAGAGCATGTGCATGATAGCCCCATAAGTGCCTAGAGTATATACTTAAATTTTATAATATTTGAACATTAGTCTTTAATATGCTTTTCTGGTGTAATACATGTATACAACTATTTAAGATGCCTTTTTTGAATAACTATATAAGAAGTCTTCCTTGAAATCAATGATAATATTATGAGTTGTGAATGAACAAGATTACTAGGTTAGATGCAATCCATGACACACATGAAGACAAAAAGACCATAATTTGACCACACTGTTAGTTGGTATCCATATTTGACATATATGATAAAATTTTATGTCAAGATTTTATTAAAAGGGATAAAAATCTAAAATATAATATATATTCTTCATAGAGCTAATTTTTCCTCATTAGTTGG